>CM008239.1:1925048-1941901 GCA_002278615.1 Pogonus chalceus | reverse complement strand
CTGCAATAGTTCAAGCACTACGTTTATATTTTATTTATTTGTTTATTTTTGCCGTTGGGATGTGATAATGTTCCGTTTGATTCCATGTTGTTAAGATCACCGTTTCTTTCAAATCATTCCGAAATAATAAAAATAAAAATATCCATAATACTGTTAGATTATGCATTTGTACCCTATGGGTGAACATATATCGATAGGGCGGGGTTGAGGGTACACAATTAAACTCCTTTCATCTCACCCTTAACCCTATTAAGTAGGTTTGAGAGCAATGAGTTTTAAACAACCCTACATCCAATTTGTAATTACATCTTGCGCATTGAAAATATTTAATTTATTTATATTTTTGAAATAATTTATGTAAAAGAGAATGAAATAGAAGGAAAATGCATTAAACAAAGTGACATATTCCAAGTAAACGTCAGCAAATGCTTTAATTGAAGGTATCCAAAGTTCAGAACATAGTAAACCAAACATGCAATATTAAGACACATCTAAACTACCTTCGTTGTTAGTTTCGTAAACTTAAGAGCATGTTCGTTCTTACATTTATTCTTGAACACGAGTAACACTTGTTAGGCGTCGGGTGAAGAGGTGAAAGAGGACGACACTCAAGCGTTGGGAATTTCGGTTAGCGGGGTTCGTTAGGCAAATTACATTAAGACGGGGTAATTTAAGTGAAGAAGATAATTTTTACTGAAATTAAATCACGACCTTTCAGCATTTTAATGTCATTTCACTCATAACGGTTAACGTTAACTAAATTTTCTTATATGGGTTTTTATCTCGCGTGTTTTACCTCAATTATTTTAAAACTTAATTTTTTTACACAACAAACATATGTATCTAAATATTTATGAGTACACAGTCAGAAATTGTTTTGTGAAACATATACTGAAACATCAAATTTAATATTTTTTCATTTTTATCATCTAAAAATAAGTTAAATACTGAAATTGCTATATAAATTGAATTTCAATAGAGATAGAAGACGAATAAGATCTTTTCAATTATATATTGTCAATATTCTTCAAAACTGTATATAATTATTCTTTCATTAGTATAATAATAAATACTTTTTTTATAAGTTCTCACTCTCGAGTGACACTCGCACTGAATAAGCCTCATTCGAAAGGAAGGAAAAAGCATTTAATTAATAATATAAAATAATCGTAGCTATAAAACAATAGTGTAGAGATACACTGCGAATATCTAAGCATTATGGCTGTTTGAATAGTAGGTAAATTTGCTTATGAAATGACATGTTAAATTTTGATCGTTTAAACGATGTAGCTAGAGGCAACGAAACTCGGCTACGAAATTGATTTGTATTACGCATGTAACACACATGCATAAATAATGCGAAGTACCCGTAATACGGGGCTCATTAATCATACATGCTCCTAAAGGGCCGCCGTTCGAACCCTGAGGGAGTCGAAAAGTCGTCCTTCTTTCGAACGTAATTTCTTATTTTTCTCATATATCATGGTGCGGAGGACTTGACACTTGTCAAGCGTGGAGCGAACTTGTTCGCCAATTATGCATTCCTGCCGCACAAGCAATTTCGCTCAACAATTTCCCGTCTATCTACCCGCAAATACAAATAATAATAATCATTTTTATTTATTTTAAATTATCCGCATGCTTAAAATATTAATAACCACGGAAACTAGTTTACAAATATAATCTCAGTATTTGCAGAAATAATCCTTAAACAGAAGTTATATTCGCTGGAGAATCTAAAAGCTTCTCTGTACGTCAATATTAAAGAGCTTTTAGCCTTTTGTAATCTATTCAATTAATCAATTCAGAATATTTGTCTATCGGCTTTCGTTTTGAAAACAAAATAACATCTCAACAGGCCTAAATGGGTTGTAAATTTAATTACAATGCTATTCCCGTCAATATCTTAGTAAGTCTATTCATAAATATTCATAAGTTTATCGAAATTTGCGTGACATTAGCTTTCAATCGTAATTTTATTAGCGATAGCGTTACTTTACATAAATTTTTATAAAAATATTACAAAAATATTGTGTTTTGGAATGTCTTGTATAAAATATGAGCATATGTGACAGGAGGATGTTCGCAGTGGCAAAGTTAGGCCACCTCTCGACCGACTACTAGAGAGTTATTAGATTAAAAGTGCCCTCCTCAGAGATTCACCACTGTATATGGTTTACGTTTATACCTTAGACATAATAAACACCCATAGACTTTTAGTCTTTATATTTAATAATCAAAAATACATCAATATCCCCAATTTAAAACTTAACTATCAACAATTTTCAGATTTAAAACTATAATTAAATATATTTCATAATAATAAATATATAAGCTTCAAAATTGAGCTCAATTTTTAGTATATCTAAAGTTGTTCAGGTGTCCTGCGCCATCCTATCCCCGTTCCTCTTTTATGGTAGAAGATTTTCCTGCTAGCAGTATTTTTGATTTGTGTTCGAATATCTCCAAGTTTTACTCTTTATTAGTATTTACTGTCGCGACTTTTGATTTCCACTGTGTACAGTATTTTGTCGTTTGTCTTCTCCAAGCAACGTTATGTTTTTGTTTTTAATTGATTAACGCTTTTTTCTTTGTTCTGTGATTTATTTATAAAGTTTATTTGATTTTTATTATAAATAGTGGCAGTTGTCAAACTCTTTAAATTGTATTTCAGCGATTTTTGTCTAAAAATTAGTTTGTTGAAATATAAAAAAAGAAAATGGAATGGAGATATTAAAATTAAATGGTTGGAAGTGTAGAGCATTTTATTTTGAAATTGTTTCGGCAAATATTTGTGTTTGTGTATTCGGTGGATATAATATTAAGCCGGTCCAGTTGTTGGCAATATTGTTAGAAAGCATATCGCCTGCATATCAGGCCAGCATAGCCTAGCATAAGCATAGCGCATTGGACGAGCGCGTTTCAGTCCCAAAACTGTAATAAAACTTTTCGCAAAGAAGAAGTAGCAGCAACTGTTTCGTCCGGAGCTGTCGTCAGTTGGACAGTAGCGGCGTTTGAGGGGCTGAATGAGGAGCTAACAATGTGTTGCATTGTCGGAGAGGGACTTCACAGCGCCATCTGTATTATAATATTTATTATTTGTGTGTCCCGCCAGAGGAAAGTATGTCCCATTCGCATCGTAAGAGTCGCGAGTTGCTGGCCTCATGGAAATGTTATTTTATTTAAGTCTCGAAAACAGTGTCCCATGTCTCCTCTTTCTCAAACTCGCTGGAAATGCTCTTTCGCGCATCTTTCATGACAACAGAAGTGTTTAAAATTACCTCCCAGAGGATATTCATATCATTTAATTTTCATAACACTTCTTTATGGAATATAGCTATGCACTTTTATTCTATCTTACAGTAACTTTTAACATTCTATGCCTACTTACTAATTTATATACTATATATCTTAATATAAATAGTTTTTATATAATTTTAAAAAGTGCGTTCCCCTAAACATTTATTAAGAGAAACCGCTATCATGTTTAATCTGCAAGAACAAAACGTTATATTTTCTTCTTAACACTTATTCACCTCTTGGAGTTTTATCGTCAACTTGTTCCCTGATGTTTCCCCTTCGTGCGTCCTGAAAAAAAAGCGTGTACGAAAAAACGCCACTAATTAAACAAACAAGAGGGAGTTGAACAGACAAAGAGGTCGAGATAATAAAGAATTAAATTAAAAACGGAAAAGTTGGCGAACGTACGCCTACAATATCGTAGGTATATATTAGGTGGTATACATATAGAGAGGACAATTTTTCTGGTTTTGCTAATGAATTCAGAATGTCCCTCTTTTCGTTTCTGCCTCACCGCTGTGGAAATTAGTTGCGAGTTGTAGCGAAAAGAGGAGAGGAGATCTAGGGATGGTCTCCCGTTTCGTCTCTTGGGAGGTAACTTAGCGTCGTTGACAATTTGAAACTTATTTTAACATTCATATAGGTGGACCACTCCAGTTTGCTTGGCTCTCAGTTTATATGTATATTTATTACGATCTGCATATTCTCCCGGAGAGTTGGTAATGAACATTACGGCATTTTAACGCCTCCGTTTTGCCGCTAGAGGCGCTCTACAGTTGCTCGCGCCGTCGTCTGATTTATTAATGCCTCTTGGAGGCCATTTGTATGAATACTTGACCCTCTCTGGACTTGATGACAAAATTCAAAAATCCCTCACTGCAAAAATATAATTAAAATCTCTTTTTAAATGAGGCCATACGTTTTTGTTTACGCATAAATTGACATTATCCAACGGTATTACTTTTTCTCCTTAACTCAATCCCTTTCTAATCCTTTGAGAATTTATATTCATATACGTACATACACCTTCAGTATTTATAGTTAACTGCAGTATAAACAAAAATTAAATATAATTACATTTTTGGGGTAGTTTAGTTAAAATTAAAACATGAAATTTCTGCTAGGAAATAGTTAATTCAAAACTTGTAAGTCCTCGGGGATGGAAAATCATAAGCATACAAGAGTAAAGCTTCAATATACATAGATATAAGGTTAGAGTAGGTTTAATAAATACATTATTCCAATTATAAACAAGACGAAATATCTCGTACATGAACGTTAGTTTATGAGTGCCATTAAGAACGATATTAAGAGCACGCAATCATGGTATGAAAGGCACCCGGTGATGAATAACTTACAAGATTATCACAAATTTAAATGTTACGATTACTTGGAGACTTGACCTGGTTGCGACTATAGATTAACTATGCGTTACAACTTAATGAATTATTTCAGGAATAAATACAAAAATAAACAGACTGAAATTTTATTGAATTGTGAAGGAGGGTTTTACGTACGTAAGAGTAAAGAAGAGAAATGGTGCAGTAACTGTGATTAGATTATTCACAGGTCTGACCGCTCGACTCTCGCACCGCACATAAAAATTTGTTTTAGGGCTGTTCGAATTGCGCGAGATTGTGTTTTTAAGTGTTCGCGTGGTTCGATAAGGTCACCATAAAACCTGCACACGTCTCAATAATTCACTCACTAAAGCAGAGATTCACTGCTTCAGGTACTTTACCAAATTGTACTTTATTCATGAATGAATCTTTAGATATTTTCCTTAAAACATTCATTCAAATATAACCGCAGGCAAAATACTAAAATTTCTACAAATAAAAACAAAACGAAAGAAAAAAAAATTCAGCAGTTTGATTCAATAAAGGAGCAAAATGTCCTCAACCCCCTCCCCCTTCTTTACTTGGCATTTACTTGATTTAACTGTCTATATGCTCTCAAGGGGGCAGAGAACTGCAAAAACTTTTTTTCTGCGAGTCACAAGTCTAATATGAGAAAATTAAGTTTCGCTAAAACGACAGCCATGAAGAGTTGAAATAAAGAAAAGCAAAAGAATTTTTACCAGGAGTTGATCGCGGCTGTGTTTACACAAGAACAAAGAATTTTCATGGAATTCTATTATGCTTTTACTGTGTACGTTGTTCGTTCGGAATAAAAGAAAATTTGCTTAATTTATTTTCTTTCTTTTATAATGACACACGTCTTGTGTTTTGTTACGTTAAGAGCGGAAAAATTCAAAATGAATAACGCAAATGACATTATTTATTCATAAAATTGTTTTCAAATAAAAATATACATTTATTTATGAAATATTTCAAACATTTTTTAATCCAATTTATAACTACACCAAACTAATTTTTATTGGCTGCTAAGACACTGGAAATTGTTGTTATTTCTGAAGGCAAGCCATCAACAACTTTAACAAATTCTTTAATTTCACAACAATAAATTATTCCACGCTCTTTTTTCTCCCATTCTGGATTAGCCCATCCGTGATTCTTACAAATATCTGGACAAATATAATCTTCCTTTTGAATTTTATTTACGAACGGATTATTCAAACTGATAAACGCAATTCCTTTTTTAGTTTCCGGTGAATAAACAACCTTCCAAATAAACTTCGGGACTGGTAACATTTTCAATATATCTAAATGTATTTCAACAGAATTTCCTTTGGAATCATCCAATGTTAAAGTTTTATAACCGCCTGTTATAATTTCAAAAGGTTTCTTAAGAGACGAAACAGTTGTCCTAATCGCGTTTTCTAATGACTTCCAGTTACCATTATTAATTGTTTGCCACTGGGGTATAGTGTTAATATAAAAGTAAGACGCATATTTTGATGTTGAGTACACGAAATCTGCTGACGGAGATAAATGAGCTCGTGCTAAATATGAATTTTTATTTATATATTTCGTGGCTAAATTAGTTGAACCTAATAATTTTTCGAAAAGAATTTTTTGGTTTGCTGTTTTATAATCTTCTTCAGCGTTTACGCGAAGTTCTAATCCCGCAACTTTGTAGTCAATGTTTTGTGAAACAATATTTGCAGCTTAAAATAATATTAATTAATAATAAAATTTTAAAATATTTTTTTTAAAAACTTACTTTTTACATCAGCTGCATATAAAGTATGCTCCGAATATAATGGTATTCCATTCTTATGATCATAACATACGGTTAATAATACAACAAAGTTTTTATCATCAATTTTATGTCCATATTCTTTAATTAAACCACGACCTAAGCATTCAGTTTTAGTTAATCTATATTCTGTATTTACTTTAGAATTGCAGCTTAATTCTTTAAATTGATAAGGCTTATTATCGCCTCTAAATAATTGTCCTGAGGCACATGTTATTGTTGCTAAATTTTTTTTCACTAAAACAAGATAAAAATATGAAAAAATTAATTGTTAAATCTAGATAAAAGTCATACATTCTGAAATTTTATTCGATGAACCAGGACAAAGCAAAGTTAACTCCTCTTTAAATTGTAGAGTTAATCCAAAACTTTGAGGTTTATATAATTCGTAGCTTTGACCATTTTTCTTTAGTAAAATTGGTTGATTATTAGGGAAATCCATTTTATAGTCTATATAACAACCTGAAATTACTAAAAACATAAACAATTAAATCTGTAATTTTTGAAATTTTATCCAATACGATACCTCTTGGAGGTTGTGAACTGTTTGGTTTTGTACCTAGAAAATATATTAATATTAAGGAATGAAATAACTTTAAAAATTATTTAATTTATTATTACTTGAAGATTTTCCTGGTAAAATTCCAGTTATTTCTCCAATTGTTGGTACATTCTTAACTTTTGTTAAGAATTCTTTAACATCGCAACAATATGTTATTCCTTTTTCAGGTTGTTTAAACATAGTGTTACCCCAATCATTCTGATTACAAATATCTTTGCAGATATAATCTTGCGGCTTAGCAGTCTTCATAAATGGATCATTTATAGTTACAAATGCAATTCCCTTCTTCTTACTTGGTGAGTAAACAATTTTATAAAGATTTTTTGGAACTGGTAAAGTTTTCATAACATCTAAATAAATTTCAATATCTTTTTCTTTATCATTTTTCAAAGTTAAAATATCAAAAAATCCTGTTGTTATCTTAAAATTTTCATTTGTAAGACTTGCTGTATGTCTGATAGATTTTTCCAAAGTGTCCAGATTTCCATGATTAATTTGAGACCAAACAGGAATTGTATTAACATAGAAATAAGGAATATATTGTGATGTTTTGTAAATAAAATCAGATTTTGGAGATAATTGACTTTTAACTAGAGTCGATTTTGAATTGATATATTTTTCAGCAATTTGCTTTGAACCAAGTAAATTTGTAAATATTTTTTTCAAATTTTGTTCGGTGTATATCATTTCGGGTTTTACGCGGAAATCAAGACCTGCTATTTTGAAACTTCCTTCTATTTTATTTTGTTTATCATCTGGAAAATATTTTTTTTTAATTATAAAAATAATTAATTAAATACTTAATCTTACGATTAATTGAAGCTCCTTGTATAGTGTGTTTAGAATATAAAGTATTTCCTTCCTTTTGATCATAACACACATAAAATAGTTTATAAAATTTTTCGCCTAATTTATGTCCAATATATTTTTTATATCCAGATTTGCCGCAAGACTCTTGTGAGTCTAAAGTTTGGCCAGTTGGCCTTTTGTCGCACGCAATATTTTTTATTTCATGTTGTTTTCCATTAATTGTAATTTTTTTTCCTTGATCGCATTTTATTGTTTCAATATTTTTAGAAGCTAAATCATAAAAATAAATATATATTTATTCTAGAAATTTACAAATCTTATTAGAAACTTACTTGGAATTATTTTATTATTTGGACCTGGACATGCGATAAGTATTTCTTCTTTTGGTTGTAATACAATTTCTGGTTTAACAGCTTCCAAAATTTCATTTCCAAGTTTTGAGTTTTTTAGGAACACTGGTTCTTTGTCCGCTAAATCATTTTTATATGAAAAACTACATCCTGTAAAAGTTTCCATTGTAAAATTATTTAAAATTTAATAAATTTAATTGGATTTATACCAGTTTGTCCGTAGCTATAATAAATATTAACGAACAGAATCACACAAATAATAAAATTATTTCGCGAAATCATGTTGAAGATTTTACAAATCACTTGCAAATGAACATAATACTACGATATCACTAAGTATACTAAACTCTCGCGGTTCGCTAAGGTCACTTATCGGCTGGGAATTATTAAAAGTATAAAAAATTTCCCCACAGCTAGAAAACACGTTTTTCGATTTTTAATTGATGTTTAATTATTTCTTTTAATGAGTTTAATTCGAAGACGTGGACTGTGTTATTCACCACATATGCTATATATACGATATGTGATATGTGAATAAACGCCTAACAAGGTCAATATATGTTTATAAACCATTTTGTTTACAATCACTGTTAAGTGATAATAATATTTTCAATGAAATAATCATATGGTAATGAAACTAATGTATGTTAATAATATTTGTGGATATTACAATGATAATTCTCTGACTGGTTTTGTTTATTTAGAATCTGTTTGATTTGGGTTTTAAAATATATGACTTTTGACATTTTCTTGATAATTTTTATATATGTTGATTATAAAGCAATTAAATTTGAAATAAGAACATTCCAGATTAAATTGTAACCAGGTCTATAAATTAAATATTATTGAAATTAAAATTTTATCACTTTACAATAAATTTGAAACATAAGTTTCCTTATTTTACGTATTTTTTGCCAAATCTGCTCATATAAACATATTAATATAATAAAACGTATATGGTCAAAGTTTCAGCGTTATCACCGCTGTTCTATTTTACAAGATTTTCGCAATATAATTTTATGTGGAAATACGCAAAAATTTTCTAAGATCTTTTGAAAAATTTATGTGTTTCTTAATTTAAATCGACAGACAATATAATGATATGTATAAAGTCTAATTCTCAGAGAAATAGTTTTGCATAAAATTGAAATGAAGAAAACCGACAAAAAAATCTTAATTTATTTTTAATATGCTCATCTCTGACATACTATATTTAATATATATTAGAAGATAATTTAATGATAACATACAAATTAAAAAATTTAAGCTTAATAACTGTATTATTTCACAAAAAACTAGAACACGAGTCCTTGGAGCATAATCTTACTTTTTGTTAAATCTGCTAATTTTGAAACTATTATTTTTAATAAATATATCGATAAATGATTCAAGGAAATATTTATATTCATGTTTTAACTTTATAGCTGAATGATTTTTCAAGGTTTTTATATTAAACTAAAATAATATAAATCAGCAAAATTTTTTTATGTATTATCGTATACATTTTGTATAATTTATATATTTTATTAAAACTTATATATGCCAGATTTTAGCGATTTATCTGATTTATTTTTACAGATATTCGCAAAATACTGAAATATTGAGATCTTTATATATTATATTTTATTTCTCAATATGCTAAGAATATTTTAGATTAACTTTTTTGAAAGAAGGTCCAATTTATTAGAAATTTACTATATAATTAATTTTGGTTTAGAAAACATTTAACTACAAATTAAGGTTGAATGGATAGTCTTATCTTAATTAAAAATTTCTTCACCTTAAATAGAAGGCAACTAATTAAATATGTAAACAAGACATCTGAGTACCTATAGAATTGAGCAAATAATTTTTATAATAAATATTTTTAAAATACTTTCTATACTATAAGTAGAAAAATCTATTAATAAAAGTTTGATAAAATATATTCAAATTATAAATTGAGAAAAAGGAAATAAAAAATAAAGTTTTAATTTCTGAAGTATTTAATTGTAATTCTTATTTAAATATTACAATTTATTCAATAGATTTAAATCTTAATGCATTTGGTCCTTCTTGAATTCCACTAACTTCAAATTCAGGAATAGTTGGAACAGCTTGTCTTAAGTCATCAATTTCACAACAATATTGCAATCCTTTTTCTGGATTAGTCCATCCACTAGTTCCCCATCCCAATTCATCACAAATATCAGTACAAATATATAAATCTTCAGTTACTTCTGTAATAAACGGATTATTGACGCTAACAAAAGCAATACCCTTTTGTGTTTCTAAAGAATATGCAACTTTCCAAACATATTTCGGTACAGCAAGTTTATCTCCAGATAAACGTATATCCACTAAATTACCATTAACATCTTCCAATTGTAAGACTTCATGTCCTCCAGTTACAACCTGGAAATTTTGGGATAAAGCTGACGCAACATTCCGGACGGAAAATTCCAAAGATTTCCAGTTTCCATTATTGGCTTGTTGCCATTGTGGGACAGTATTCATATAAAAATAAGTACTAAATGATGATGTTACAAACACTTGATCAGCATCTGGTGCTAAATGTCCTCTAGCTAAGTACGAACTACTGTAAATATATTTTTCTGCAAGTTCGGAAGAACCTAGAAGCTCTGTCAGGGTTACTTTTTGAGATGCTTGTTTGTAAGCATCATTTGCGTTTACTCCGGGCGCTGTACCTCCTACCTTAAAACCAGGACGACTACTTACAGATTTTGCGTCTGAAATTAATTTTTTTAAGTAAATTTAATTATTTATTTATTTTTGGGGCATTACGTGCAATTGCAGATCCAAAAATAACATGATCCGTATATATAGCATCTCCATTTTTATCATCATAACAAACTTCCATTAAAGTTAAAAATTTATTATCGACTTTATGACCAATATTTTTAATAACTCCTTGTGAATTTCCACATTCTACTGTTGTTACTTCATAATCTCCAGTTACTGACGTGGAACAACCTAAATCGCTTAAAAGATAAGTTTTCGTTCCAATTTTTAAAGTTTGATCGCTAACACATTTCGCTGTATTTAATGATGCTCCAGCTATTACAAAAAATTAAAAATTATTTTTCAAATTTAATCTATTAATTTGTTAATTTACTTTCAACAATTGTATTTCGAGATCCAGGGCATGAAATTAAAATTTCATCTCCTGCGGACATAACAACAGCATCATTTTCTGGTTCAATAAGTAAATCAGAATTCCATAAAAGAACAGATTCTTTATCTGGAAAATCTGTTTCGAATTTAAAACTACATTCTGTAAATATATTAAATGTTTATAAATAATTGTAATATAACATATTTTAAAACTTACTTTTCTTTGCTAATAATTTATTCATAAAACTATCGAAACCTATAAAAAAAATGATTAATTTAAGATTAATTTTAATAGTTTATATAATTAAATACCTAACGCATTAGTTGCTGTTAAAGTAATAACAAATGCAATCAAAATAAATGAAATTTTTTCTTGACAAGTAATCATTTTAATAATATATTTAACAAGAAACAATTAAAACCCAACTAAAACACGTTTATATTTACCTTTCTTTTATATGAGTTTTTTTTTGTTATCATGATTATAACAATTACGATAATACCTTGTTAATTATATATTATAGAAATTAAAAAAAAATATATTTGTGTATAAAAATTCCATTAAGTTTTATATTTATCTTGTTTTGATAAAATAAAAATTATATTTAATTAAGATAAAAATATAATTTGTTCGTATCTTGTTCTTGAAAATTATTACAACGAAAATTATAAATTATAATAATTTATTGATAAATTCCCGTATGATCAATTCATAAGTTTGTGAAGTTTATATGCGAAATGCATTCTTTATGCAATTCGATTGNAATCAAAAAGACAATTAAAAAAGTTGAAAATAAGAAAATTGTAAACAAAAAACGTTAAAAATAAATTATATTCATTAAAAAATATTTTTAATGAAATCTTTAAAGCCAAAAATGTACAATTAAGTATATTATTGTAAATTTGTGCAAAAAGAAACTCAGCATTTCTTATTTAAATAATTTATATACAATGTTATTCAAAAATTGACATGTATTTTCAACGAATTTCTAAAATTTTATGTCAATATATTATAAATTTTATCATATACATAAATACTTTTATTATTAATAAGCATAAATCAAAAATATTACATTTTCTTTAAGTTACTTATATTTTATCAAAATTAATAACAAAAAGACTTTTAATCTTTAAATAAATATAAATAATTTTGATTTAATTTAAAATTAAAATCCAGATTTTGGCAGTATTAAGAGATAAATTGGTTATAATTAAAAAGGTTATAAATAGATAAAAAAAAGAGAAATAACAATTAAAATTAGTCTATTTGCTAATTTAAGTGATTAAAGAAGTATTTTCTTTTCAAAATGATAAAAAGACATAAGTTAAAAGTGAGATGTAATGGTGAACTCTAGTATTATTTGGTGTATCAAAAATAGCGCGAGAAAAATAATCGCAAAGGATGTTCATTGAAGATTTGTGGTTATTGCGCTGAAATCGTTTTTCTCATTTTCCTTACGCGACGTAAAATGCGCACATGAACGCGGTAACGAACCTTTAACCATGGTTACAAACGGTTAGGAAAGTGTAACCGCGTAAGACAGACGGCGGTTGCGAGCTTTATGAGCAGAAGGTGTGTAAAAGCTTACATTTTGTAGCCGCGCAAATGAGCAGCCCCAGCAATAAAGCTATAAATTGTGTTTTATGAGTTTATGACTTTCAGAGGTTACTAGGGGAAACGGAAAACGGAAAACGGAAAATGCTAACTTCAACGATGTTAGCTTTAGATTTCTCACTCTGACTCTTTGTTTTCTTTTTCTTCTTGTTTTAGTTTTACTTTTAGATAAGTTTTACAATTTATACTTTTAACTCACTTTAAACTGAATTTTAAATACTTTTTCATCTGTTTTACTTTAATTTTATTTCCTACTTTTACGTTTATATTAAAATCTATTGCGTTTTCTTTTATACATTACTATATAAATTACTTTTATAAAACTTCAACTATATATCTTATATATTAAACTTTAAATAAATTTATATTTATTTTAAGATTGAAATATTATATTATTGATTACTTTCAAATATTATTTAATATATAAATTAAGATAAGATTAAAATCAAAAACAAATTTGGATACAATATATTTTTATCTCTTAACAGTTTTATCTCTTATCAAATATTGTATGTAAATATTCATTAATTTTAGTAACGATTTGATAATTATTTTATTTATAACTTTTGTTGTTGCTTGAAAATAACTACGTAGATGATTTTTGTCGGATTGAATCCTTCGGGGTACCCTTATTATACTATTTTTTACTAGGGTATAATGTTTGGAAACAAAGAGACAAAAGCTTTGATGGGGTTGCTTATTTATTAATAAATATATAAATTAATTAAAATTTAAAGAAAACTATTCTTGCATTAAGAGATGCTTTTAATTTGATATAAAATTGTTCAAATTGAAAATAATACAAGTATTGTTGTTTTAAAATATCTTCGAAGACAGATAATGTACAAATAAGATAGTTTTGTTCTGAAAATAAATATGAAAATAATATGATACAATATTATTGTCGTTTCCTAAAATGTCGGCCCTTGATCAAATCTTTCACTACTGACCATCCAAGTTTCGTTATCCTTTTCTACACCGTGAGTTTTAAGAGCACATGGTCTCTGTCAGCACTGGTGAGGTAGTGCACTCTGACTCCCATAACTTCATCCGGCCCGATCATGGCCCACCAGGGACCTTATGACAAATGTATCCTTCCACCAACTTCAAATTAGTTCTCCTGGCCAGGACTACGCCGACCCGACCTCGTGATATCATACCAAAAGCAGAGATGAAGAATTATATAAATTCGCCCAGAACTTATTCGCAACGTTTTTATTCGATATTTTAAATAATTTCATCAAATAAGTAAATTTCTTTGAATCTACTCCAATAATAATTATTACAAATTTTTCCTTACTTTAAATAAATAAGAAATGAACTATAAAAAATTATAACAACTCCCACAGCTAATATATTAATTGAAAATTGAAACAATTCTTTGAAATATAAAGTATTTATAGTTTGTTTTTCTTCGAAATTATAAATTATATTAATAAATCTTACTAATAATTTTATTTTTAAATTTCCTCATAAAATATTTGTTTATAATAAAAATATTAATGATTAAATTTACGAGTTAATTTATATTAAATTTTTATATCTTTTTCATTGTTATAAAATATATTTGATTAAAAGAATTTTAAACAAATAATTTAATATTAAACAAAGATAGGTATATAAATTATTTTAATATTTGCAGAGACATCTATTTTCTAAAATGGAATACCAAACATTGGAATATTAAAAACTGTACAGAATATGAAATTTATAACATAATTTGTTGATATATTGCTGTACAATATATATTTAAACGATAATTGTTTAAAGTATCGATAAATTGTTAATAAATTTAATAATATAATAGAAATAAATTGAGTTTAGTAGCGAGTTTAGCTTTTCACTAACAGATGTCCAAGAATATTGATCCATTCTTGAAAGTGAGAGAGAAAACATATCATATTCTTTCTAAATCTTTATTTAAACAAAACAAAATAACAAATAATTAATTAATCTATTACTAATCTATATAAAATTAAATCTAATTACTTAATGAAAGTGTTTTATCATTATTTATTAATCTAGATTCTAGATATTTGCAATTATTTATCTTTTTTTATATTTTGAAAGTTGCAACTAATATTTATGAAATATATACATTTTTGCGCGTGATTATTTTCAATTAAAAGGTAAAAATTACAAATAAAATATATTTATCACAAAATATATTGTTGTATTTTTCCTGTAAGATAAGAGGAACAACTATAAATGCATTTCAGGTTTCAGGTACAGATTTCAGTAATTTATACTGTACCATTCATGTAGTTAGAAATAAAAAGTTCGTTTTAATAATAACTAATTATTCAACTTAACGCTAATAACGGTTCGTATAGATCAGACGATGATGGAGGTAATGTAGTTGTTGTTAAAGAACTTTTCTTGTTTTTGTATTTTTTCTCAGGAGGTACAAGTGCAAGTTTCCTTTTAGATTTAGATAATTTCTTCTCAGGAATTACATCTTTATTGTCAGTTTTCTTCGATTCCAAATCTAACATTGCTAATTGTTCAATGATATTCTTTGGTGCTGCAATTTTTTTATGAGGTTCTTCAACCGCACTTCCGTTTTTATTTATATAAACAACGACATATTCAGAATATGCAGGATTTGGCGTATTTATATCCGCAAAATCTCTGAAATTTGCGAACTGTTCATGTTGTGTTGGTCGTGGATTTGTTGCACCGAAATAAAATGAAGGCCTTCCATGGCCATTATTATGGAAAAACGGTGAATAATTATTGAATCTTCCAGTATATTCGGAGTTATCATTATTATCGTTTTCGTTATAAAAGGTTCCACCACGGATTACTCCAAAATTACCTGAACCTAATAAGGCTTGATTTGTTTCTGAAGCAACTTGATAATTTTCCCGTCGAAATGGATTATTATATTTAACATTATTATCAAACCCTAATTGTTGATGTCGATATGCAGATCCAGGTCGTTGGCTATACGCAGCCTCTTGTTGTTGATAATAAAAAGGTCTGGAATGACCTAAAGGCTGATTATTATAATTTAAAAACGAAGGATAGAAAGTTTGGCTTCCTCCTTCTGGTTCAGATGCTGTGAAAATTTTATCTGTTTGGGTTTCTTGGTGTTGAGGCTCATCATCAGTTGAAGCTTCATAATTAACTGTTTCAGATACTTGTGGGTCAGTTAATGACGTAATGTTCCTTTCATCTGAAAAAAAAAAATACAAGTTTTATTTTAATATTTAATGAAGTATAAAAGTTTTTTAACATCCTGTAAGTGTGACAAATATTTTTGAAAGGTCACTTCTGTGCTCTATATTATTGGTTTAACAGCGTTCATTTATTATGCATGCAACTTAGAATAATTGTCATTGAAATGCAGATATAGAAATAGACTTTATGGAAATTAGCCTAGATTCTTTTTTAATGTATCAATTGATAATAAGTATTCACTTCATAAAGAGCCTTGATGCAATTTATTAACTAGTATTGTTACTGATATAATTATCATGAATTATTTTATTGGAAAAATTGAAAAGTGTTGATCATCAGAAAATATATATTACAAAGGAACTTCAAATTATTGTTAAATTAATTAATTCTAAACTAATTTAAAGAAAGAAATAATATAACAACTCTTAGATGTAGATTTCGGTAGATTCATAATTGGGTGTATATTATTTTTTAATAGTTTTAAAAAGATTTTATTTTAAATATTTCCTGTTCCCATGGTAATTTTGATAAGCAATTGTAGGTGGTACTGTAGGTTTCCAGGTTTGAAACTTTTTGCGGAAACAGCAAATTTTTCTGCAAAGGAGAAAGTATGTAACTGCAAACGGACGCATGCAATTAGATTTATTGAAATACCTGCATCTATTTGCAGCATTATTCCGTAAACGTGTTATGTTATAGCTTTCCAATTAATTTAATCTTATTGATCGAAAGATTTATCAATTTATGTCATATTTAC
>CM008239.1:1868693-1890476 GCA_002278615.1 Pogonus chalceus | reverse complement strand
AGACACTATTATTTATTTATATTATTTGAAAGGTTTTTATTATGTGAAAATACATTATTTTATTTTATAATTATTTATTTTTAAATACTTCTTCTAATATTTTTATTATCCCTGCAATAATTTTGTAACATATTCAAGTCCTCAGCGTTCCTAAAAATTCGACAGTACTTTTATTGTTTATTCTTTAATATGAAACTAAAAAGAAATATAGTCTAAATAATAAAAAAAGACTTGAGATTAAAATAATTTAATAAATAGTTAAAATTTCTTACCACACATACAGGCTTGTCAAAGTATATTTTTTACCCATCGCGAAGTTTATCTTTGATTCAATATTGCTCTTTCTTTTAACCTTTTATTCAGTTTTAGAACATTCTATGATAAAGATTTTTGTTTGAAATGATATTATAAAATATAATGGACCGAAACTAAGATTTTGCTTTAATTGCACATAAATTGTATTTTATAGACAAATATTTAAATATAATAAATATAAGTCTGAAAATAGCTTAAAGCAAAATAAGCAATTAACAAAGAATTAGCCAAGATCTAAATCCAAATTGAATTGATATAAAAATACTTTATTCTTGACTAATTATCCTTTGGAAAATAATCTTTTCCTAATGACATAGTGATTATATTGCAATCAAAAAGTCATATTAAACAACAGAAATATAAATTGTCGAATAGGGTTAGTTACAAATCAAGAGAAATCATATTATAAATATTATTTAATGTCATCATCTGTCGAAATAAATCGTTATCAAACCATCACTAATTACTGTCATATGATTAATTACTTTAGAACATACATTTCACACATCTGTGACGGTAAATTTGCGAATAAAACCCTTGAAATATTTTCAAATTTGAGTATTATATATGTCAATAACTCTTTCTTGTTTTATAAATACAACGAAATAAACTACAAAGTTTTGTATGGGACTTTATGCAAATGAATGGCAAGGAATGTGTTTAACACACGCAAAACCTTCCAACAAATAATGTTTTGTATTCAGAGTTTTTACTTACGAATTGTTGGATTTCAGGTCCAGCTTACAATTTGCATAGTTTTGTAATACTTGAATAATATCTAATAGTTTTTAAATATTCTATTATTGTTTATTTTAATTGATATAACGATAAATCGGTTATAGCAACAATTTTTGCGAAAGATATCGTTAATAGCAATAGTTTGTTTTATTTTTGATTTTTTTATTGCTGCTTGTTAAAAAATATATTAATATGTCTTTTCAAATTGCTTATTATAACCGATTTTACTTTATTTGATATTACGATAAATCGGTTATAGCAACAATATCGTTTATAGCGACTGAATTCTGCTTGTTGTGCACTAACTAATTATAATCTTTCATTTCTTAAATAAAGTCCCAGTCTTTTACGATTAATTATATAGCGTTTTAGCCCTGATATAACGACTATCTGTTATTACGTCTAATTTTGACGTTTTAGTTTTATTAAAAATAAAAATGATAGAATTATAAATAAATAAATGAATTAATAAGGATATTTTAAGTTTTCCATTTAAACTATCGTTATAAGCAGTTTTTACTGCATTAATTTTGTATTATTTTAATTATTTTAATCCTGATATAACGACTATTGTTATAAGCAGTTTTTACTACATTAGTTTTGTATTATTTTAATTATTTAATAATTAAAGTAAGTTAAAAATTCAAGGAAAACATTTTTAATTAGACAAAATCCAATAGGAAAAATTTTCAACATTTGTGTAGGACAACACGAAACGTAATAGCATATAAATATTGTTGTGTGTGTGTAGGGGTGTGTATGTGTATGGAATGAATGAATTAAATCTTATCTGACCTAAAATGTACGTGATTTATGCAAAGTGCTGGCTTCAAAGACAACGCGTCTCTGTCCTGTTTGTTTTGAATTACATTTTATGGACTTTATTTGTGCTATTGTACACGCAAATTTTGCATTTTAACGGGTGTGAAATTTAAACAAACATTTACACGTTTATAGAATTTTATATTTTCACCCCTGAAAGCTTTTATTAACACTAATATAGTGTATTTTGTTGCAGGAGTGTCCAGAAGGCGTGGTTCATGAAGATTGTTTTAAAGATATTTACGCTAAGTTCTTCCCTCATGGAAGTAAGTATTATATAACTGATGAGGGTTGACAATGCCCTTTAACCTTCTTCTGTTTTATGCCACTATTAACATTTTACCTAATAGTTCACGAAACAATACCTAAATATTACAATATTTTACCTTTTACCTGGACTATTCATCACTCAATTAAATTTTTTAAATCGGAATCATTGAAATTAACTTATAAGCTGCTACGTGCAGCCTTCCTCATCAAACTATCCAATAAATACAAACATATTTTTCATACAAATCTGTAGACTCTCAGTACTTAATTACTGTAAAATTTAAATTTAGTTATTTTCATCAAATTTAAAAATTGTAGCCTTTCAAAATTAAAACTTTTAAAATTGATTCAATTAAAATAATTTTGTGTTTATATTTTGGCTGCTGAATGCAGTCTTTTTTAATAAATTTGCGGCGATAATTCATATTTTACAATGAATAATAAAATTATTATTAACTTAACAACTCTAGTTTGTAGGCTGCTACTTACAGCAATTGCCAAATAAGCTAATAAAATATATTTTATTCAGAAATTTTTTTTGAAAATTCATTTTTTGAAAAATATATCTTAGTAGTTTAAGGATTCAATAAAGACAAGATAAATTCAAAACAAAATTTTTTAATTCATTTAAAGCTGTAAACTTATAATAATTTTGAGATATTGAATACAATTATTATCTTCAGTTTAGAAATGATTTAAAATTCAATAAAATAATAACAAATCTACAATTGACTCAAAAGAGGAAAAAATCCGTTCAAATGCTGAAAACAACCCAGGCAAAAAATTCATATGTACCAACAAAACGCAAACAAATAAAACACGATCCTGGCAAACAATCACAGTTGCCAACTGTAGTAAAATTTAATAGGGCCGATCATTTTGCTGCGGTGTAAACATTGCGTTGCCAACATAATAGTGTTGAATTCACAACGCGTCCACGGGGAAATATGACACCCCACCACGGAATCATACGTAATTCCTTTCGACTAGGGAGAAGTTGATTTTCCCTGTAGATATGGTGTAAGATCGACAGGGGTGGAAAGGGGTTCAACAATGAACTACTTACATAATCAAATGAAATTGGGTTAATATATTTTCTTATTCTACACGGAATACTTTTCATTATTTTAGTTTATATGCAATGCAGTTAAAATGTTACAGAATTATTTTTTCATCAACTTTACTTGAAGAATAAAATATTATTTCGTGTTTCTAACTTTCGTGCAAAATTCTAACCATTTACTAAAGGAAATAGCTGATAAACACAATTTTCATATTCCGTGAAAAAATCTCCGATTAAATAATAAAATATACAAATATAACACAAAAAAAAACAATTAAATTATAACTATATATACATGAAACATATTTGTAAGATAATTCAAAGTTAAATGATTATTTGGATATAAAAGTAAAAAGTCGTGGAAAGTAAATAAAAAATAAGCAATTAAAATGATTGATTGTCAATCTAAAATTTACAGCAAAAGCAAACATCAGCAGGAAACAAAAAAACGATTGAATTTTAAACAGCATATGTTTTCCATCGTCTACGGTAAATTGAAACTGATTTATTGGTGTTTTTTGTTACAGATTCAGCTTTATATGCCCATTATGTATTTAAGGCCTTTGATGTGAATTGCAATGGAGCAATCAGTTTTAGGGTAAGATTATCTTAACAGGAATTTTTGAATTTTTATTTTATTCTATATATTTAAAAAAAAATTAAATTCACAAAATGGTTCTATGTAATATATTTTAATTAATTATTTATATTATTTTTTAAAAGTTCAAAGTCAAAAAAAAAAATTAGGAATAATAAAATTGGTGAGAGTCTATTGGTCATTATTCTCACNTTTAAACCTGAAAAGGAAAAGATTCATTAGTACATAAATTAGTTTTGAAATATAAAACCTCATGAAAAAATAATTACTATTACATTGTGAAAATACATCAAAAACACCGTTACGTTGACAGACGTGAAAATGATACCCCAAATTTACTGACAAACGCCAGCAGACGGAAAAGAGGCTTTGGAAATCGGTCGCAAAGGAGACCTCCCCTCGTAACGCATTCGGTGATGATTACGGTCCCCTTACCTGATGCTCCACTGGTTGGTTTTTCATGCAGATTCACAAGCAAGCCACCCAGGAAATGCCTGCTTTACTACGCGCGCAACCCTCAACTACTCCTGAATAAAAAACAAACCATAAAACGGGTAAAAGCATAAATTAACATAAAACCACTCCGAGAGTAAGAATTTAATCACAAAATTGAATATTTTAGAAACTTAACGGTTGCATAACATGTTAACCACATCAATGGCCGCTAAGCATGAAATATCCACGGGGGAAAGTAATATGGATTAGCGGGAACATAACATATTAACTATGTCAATGGTCGCTAGACAAACGTGAATAATAAAAAGCTTTCCGAAAAAAGAATTCAATTTTTAATTCAGTTTTTTTTAACTACTAATTGCAACTTCTTATATAAATTATTAAAATAATACCTATTTCAAAACTAATTATTAAAAAACACATTAAAAATTAATCATATTGCTAAAAAAAAAAAGGGGCCATTTTCGCATGACTTTGACAGTTGACATTGCAATACCGATATTATTTATTTAAATTGAATAATAACTTGACAATTTTAGTAGGTATATTATTACTCGAGATATTTACAAAAAAAAAGTATAACTCCTAAAATTCGTAAAAATTATATTAGATATCACTGTTTCCCGATATATATTATAATTAAAAACATATACTTTTTAGTGTAATTAATAAAAAGAAATAAAACAACAAATTAATTGGCTAAATAACAGTCATAAATATATTAATATTATGAAATATTATTAATTTTTACAATTGTTTATAATTAAGGGTAGATTGTCTTAAAGTAATATATAAAAAATACATAAAATAAACTTTAAAATATTTTTTTTGTTTAGAAAAGAAATAAATTTAAGTATTTACGTAAAAGCTAAAATCAGCAAATTTAATTAAAGAATGAAATTTTTCTTTCATTTGCAAAAGATTCTTTGTCGTGTCAACATCTATCTGAATATTTAACATACATATACAGTTAATTTACTTATTTTTAAGTTTAAAGTGACAATTATTTAAATAAAAATAATAATTTAAAGTTAAGTGTAAAAAATGTTCGTCTTAAAATATATTTCGTTTAAATCTCAGGTGTATGTAATATCCGTAATCCAGGGTAGGCTTAGCCTAATTCATAATAAATCAAGTGAAGAGAACAACTAAGACATATTTTAATTATATTTTATCATAAAATAGGGTTATTTCTACAAAAGGTTAGGGTAACATTGCCCTAAAATTTAGTAATCGAAATTTATGTCCTGATAAAATTAATGTTCGCATTTCCGACCCTAAACTGCAAATAATTTCGAAAGTAAATCATAATATCGGTATAATAATAATTATATAAACGAAACTTCAAATAAAATAGATAGTTCTAGACATGTTTATACTAGTATGTGTATGTGTGGGCGCCATGTTGTTTGTGTATCAAATAAAAAAATCTAGATCGTCGCGTTTTTATTTCCTCCACGAATGGAGTGTACGCCCGAAATGCGCACTGATTTGACTTGGAAAATAGTATATTTTTTATATCGGAAAAACTTGGCTACCATTCGAATTTTTATTTCCTAAGGATATTAGGTTTTGTTGTAATTGTAGATATTTTAAACGATTATTTAGTTTTATATAAAATGATATATTTTGAGCGTCCATCTTTCTGTCATGAAATCTAACATCATAAATCATGTTTGTAACAACGAAAATTGCGTAAAAAAACAACCTTGTAAATCAAAATATCTTAAACGTAGACAGCGTTTTATAGAACATTTATTTGAAAAATATTATTTCATCTCGAGCGAATCAAGTATTTATTAATATTTTTGCCTTTTTTCAGAGACTTCCTCCGAATTTACCACAGTCAAAAAGGCATTTTAAAATTACTATTTATTGATTTTATTGCACTTGAAACAACTTTTGGTTGAAACCGTTTAACTAAAAGTTGAAAAAACTAGAAAAAAGATTTTTTGGAAATATCTGGTATTGTTTTTATTTTATTTGAATTTACAATGAATTTCTTTTATACAAATGAAAAATATTTTTATTTTCATAAGCTATATTTTATTTAGAATAACTTTTGGTTGAAACCGTTCAACCAAAAGTTGAAAAGGGGCATGAAATATAATTATTCACAAATATCTACTATTAATATTGGTTTTACAACTTAAATATTAACAAGAATCAATTTTTGGTTGAAACTGTTCAATCAAAATTATGCATAACAAATATATGATTTAACTGAATCAATTTTGGTTGAAACTGTTCAACCAGAAGTTGAAAAGAAACAGAATAATTATGATTTTTTTAATTACGTGCTATTATTTTTATCTTTTCAACTGCGTATTGGTTGAAACCGTTCAATCAAAAGTTGAAAAGATAAACAAATAATAGATAATATATACATAATTGAATCATCTTTTGGTTGAAACCGTTCAACCAGAAGTTGAAAAGGGGAATGAAAAATAATAATTTACAAATCTTTACTATTATTTTTGGTTTTACAACTTAAATATTAACAAGAATCAACTTTTGGTTGAAACCGTTCAATCAAAAGTAAGACAATCAAAATTATGCATAACAAATATATGATATAACTTAATCAATTTTGGTTGAAACCGTTCAACCAGAAGTTAAAAAGAAACAGAATAATTATGATTTTATTTTAAATATATGCTATTATTTTTATCTTTTCAACTACATATTGGTTGAAACCGTTCAATCAGAAGTTGAAAAGATGAACAAATAATATATGACAAATATATGATATAATTGAATCATCTTTTGGTTGAAACCGTTCAACCAGGAGTTGAAAAGAGGCAACAAAAAGTATTATTATATATAATTATTTTTGCATCTTAATATACCTTTTAATCAAGAGTTAAGATGATAATCTAAATAATCTTCAACAAATAACACTTTATTTTTATTGAGTCTAAATTTCAAATAAATCTGTTTAATTTACATGTAATTTATTTTACTTTTGAAACTCATATTCAACTTGGCTCAACTTTTGGTTGAAACCGTTCCACCAAACGTTAAAAATACAACCAATGCTTCACAAATATGATTTTATTTATATTTTTACCGAATATCTCCCATCAAAATTATACATATTTGAAATTCTTCATAATAAAAATCTATTATTTGTTTTATAACTTATTTAAATTTTGAATGAAATCCGTCGAACAAATAGCATTGCAGTTAGTTACAATATAAAATCGAAAGAATAAAATTGAAACGCAATCAACAAACCGATTTAAAGATATAAAAAGAAAAACAACAAAAATATAGTGTTGAATCTTTAGAAAAGAACTGTTTACATGGCATATCCCTAGGGTATTTCGATTCAACATTGGAATATTTATTCTTGTGTCAAATTACAAATTCTCTCTCCCTTTCACTACGATGCCATCCATCGTTGTCTGCCAACTGTCGCACTTACTTGTGACACGCCATGAATATTCGCCTATTCTTACAAATTCTCAACAATATTCTTTTAAAATGTTATATACCTCTATGTATATGTATATTCTTTTATATATAAATACATCATATGTTTACTTTTAACAATCGATTAATCTAATAAGTATCATTCGAAATATTAATTGATAGTAAATAAAAATATGAAATAAAAAATACGTTTTTATTATTCAGAGCAATTTAAAATGGTTTCCACTTCATTTGTTAGTGTAACCCGAACTGTGCCACGCAACCGAGAAAGAAAATGACGCTTAAACAACTTCCTGATTTTTTTCCCGGCTATTTATTTAGATTGATTTGTTACAAAGATATTCGCAAATAAATACTTATAATTTCATTATGTTACATTGTTATTTTAATTCATTTTTATCATCATTACAGACGGGGTTGAAAGAAATGTACATGTTTATCATTTATTATTTAATTAGTTGGATGATAACTGTATCTGGCAGCTTTAACTTTACAATTACTTAATTAATGATTAATTTTTATTCTACACAACAATTAAGATTCCTCAAAAATTAAATGTTCTAAATCAAATAATCAATATAAAATTTAATAATGAATGCATTTTCGTAAAATAAAGTTTTAGTTTTTGAAAAATCTGAAAAAAACATTATTTCTCAAAAATAATTAATTATTTTTGTAGTAGAAATCTAATGATAACAAATTTAATAACTAATTAATTGCCAAAGAACATGAATAAATATATTGCTAAATTATTGAGAAATCTGCAAAAATGAACATTTTCAAAATTAGCGAAAATCTCTTATGCATAACTTTTATTATTATTAAAATTTTTAATTAATCAATATTTTTACAGTATAATTTATACATATGATTTTTGAGAAATTCGCAAAAAACAACATGGCAAATATCTAACTTATTGGCGAATCTACTAATAACGAAAAGGTTTGAAAAATCTTTTTTCTTTTTCTCAAAAAAGAATCATTGTTTTACAGTAATAATTATATTTTAAAATATGTAGAACTTTATGAGAAATTACGTACAAAAAACATGGTTAAATATCTGGCCTATTTTTCGAGAAATCAGGACAAAAATTAAATATTCCAAACTCTGATCTATAGCGTAACTTTTTTCCAAAAATAAATAATTATTTTTAAGTTCAAATGATAGGAAATCAAATTAACAAATGTATTGCCAAACAATATGGCAATATGTAGCTTAATTCTTAAGAAATCAGCAATATATAAAAATATCTTAAAA
The DNA here is from genome assembly GCA_002278615.1 of Pogonus chalceus. Taxonomy (NCBI): domain Eukaryota; kingdom Metazoa; phylum Arthropoda; class Insecta; order Coleoptera; family Carabidae; genus Pogonus; species Pogonus chalceus. The sequence continues at coordinate 1,881,522 of CM008239.1, read as the reverse complement.
ATCAGTAAAAGCTGTATCTTATAAGATGATTTAAAAATATCTGAATCCAACAAGATTTCTTAAGAAATTTCTTTAACTTTGCAGTATTCTTGAATGCATTACAATTAATAAACTATTAGAACTCAAAAAAAAAAAAAATGTTTTTTAATAATGATATTTAAATATTAATAAATTACGGGCACTTATCTATAATCTTAGATAATCTATAAAAGTTTATTTGCATCCAATGATCTATTTTCTCGCAAAATGATTTTAAAAGCAACTATTTACATGACAATGACTAAACAAACATAAATAAAACACGTTCCAATAAATTATCAGTAATTTTATGTAAATTCATTATTTGAACACACTTCTACATATAATTCTAAATGAGTTAATGTATAATTCGTCGTCCGTAGAGAAATGCAAATGTAAAATAAACTCTTTCCGTATCTCTCGTTATTTTACTTTGTTAGCTTTTTGCTCGATGGAACAACTTTAATTCTTTGCTTATGGTCCTGTGTTTTAGTTAATTATACAGATAGAAACTAGAAGATATTTTTGTGGTTTACATTTTACTTTTTCATTTTTCATTTTGCTTTGTGTATTTGATCTATGATTTCGTAATTTAATCAAATATTCTAGTTCTAATAATTAATTACACTCCAACTACAACATTTGTAGTTAACTCGTATTATTACTATAATTTTGATTTTAAATTAATAACGGCTTGCTTTAAATAATAAAGCTATTTATTACAAGTTTAGTGTCTTTAAAAACTTCTAATAGCATTAAAACTTCTTATAAGTTTAAAGCTAAAATAAAATAATGAAATTAAAGTATAACAAAAAATCTCTTTTTATTTGTTTAAATTACTTCTAAACTATCAACTAGTGGTGGTAGTTTTTGTTATTAGCTCTAAAATTTAAAGCTATTTATTATTATTACAAGTAAAATTAATTCCAACTATATATTTTTTTAAATAGCTTCAAATAATATGGTTAAGTCTCATTACAAAGTGGTCTCAAAATTATTTAAAATAAATTTGAAGTAAAATATAGCTTTAAAGCGTTTTTTTCGTACTTAGATTGAGTAACAAACATATTAAAAATAATTTTAATTTCAATTACTTCTAAACAACCAACTGATAGAAGTTTTGTAATTAGCTCCAACATTTGAAGCTATTTATTTACTTATAGAAGGAATGGCAATTTTAACTACAAGTATGATTTGAAATTAATAATAACTTGCTTAAAATAATGAAGCTAAGTATCGACTAAAAGTTCTCTCAAAATTATTTAAATAAAGTTAAAAATTTATTATTTTTAAGATTGTATATTTAAATTATATTATCCTGACGAATTGAACTTTTAATAACCTTTTAAAGTCGTTAAAATATACATACAACTTTATATGACTTAAAATAAATAATAAAAAAGTCTTGTAACATAATTCTAAAACTCTTTAAAAATTATGTATTTAATTGTTGTCACAAAATATGCAAGAAAATCTTTAAAATACGCTTCTAATATATATTTACGACATTTAGCAAGGACGTAAAATCTCATGCACTTAAAATTATTGCATAAAATCACCATAAATTTCATTTAAAATACATAATACTACTTGAAGACATTTTCCTACAAAATAACATAAGAGAAAAATTTGTCTTGATATAATTATTCAGATGAAATTCATTGATAATTTTTCTTTGTCATATAATTACAAGCAAAAAATATAATATACGAAAAGAAAATATATATTCCGTATATGGAAAGTTAAAAAAAAATAATAATAAGATTTTTGTTTCTATAGAATTTTACAATGTTTAGATTTTATCATGAGTTTTTATTATGTTCGGTATATAATGAATTTCTATTTTAAGGTAAATTACATATTGATTTTTGGGATAATATTTTTATCAAATAATTAAAATTATAATTAAAAATGTATTTCAATGAAATTTGTGTAATTTTTGGTCCCCTTTTATATCTTTTTAAGCATTCATAATTTCTATACTTATTAATTTATAAATTTTACGGTTAATAGAGTTTACAAATCTTTCTTAAAGAAAATTTAGAATTTTATTTAAATGTTTAAAAATTAAAAGTTTTACATAGAACCATTATATAAAACAAAATGTATTGTTTATGAAGTAAAAAATGCAAAATATGTTCATTCCACAAATCGCAAAAATTTTCCCCGTTCACTGTAAAAGACATTTTGAATTCCACGTATTTCGGTCAGTTGAAAACATTCGAACAATTAACAAACCCGTTAAATGGTTGTCCAAGGATGTTGTTAGGGGTAAGGGGATGTCCAAACCGGAGAACCACTGCACAGATTGATGGTGAAACATCTATTTTACCGCTTCACTGCTATTGGCAGATAACAGGATCTGTGGTCGGCAGATTCAACTGTCTGATATTTTAACTGCTGGTTTATAGTTAACTGCTTTTATGGATAATTAACGGACGTGTTTGATTCTTGATTACTGGGGTTAATCATTACTGATTTGTACCACCGAAATTTCTTAACGATACATTTAATATTTATAAGCATTTTCCAATTCAAATAAATTAATTAATCTTTCAACAATATATAACTCAAAAGCATTACATTTTATCATTTATTTTATAGACTGAAATAAATACATTATGAAGAATGATATATTACAAGATTTGATTCAACAATATTCCTTTGTTATCCAACAACAAAAACAGACAACCGTCTCTTATATTATCGCTTTTTCTTCGTTGTTATTTATTATGTCACTTTACACTGAACCTACTACAAGAATTCATTATTATTAAACAATTTCTAAGCTCGAAATTTCATCATTTACTTGTTTTATTAATAAAATATCACTTTTTACGAAGTATTAATGAATGTATAAAAAGTCCGTAGATTTCGTAATATATTGACGGTAACTAACGCGTCGCTTGCCGGTAGTTATTGAACAAACATGGACTTACTGCGTTACGTTAGGTATAGTTCAAGACTTTTAGTACATCGTTTTGACTAATGAAATGTTTTTATTTGTTATAGGACCTATTAGTTACATTGTCAACGCTTCTTCGCGGTTCAGTTTACGAAAGATTACGATGGACATTCAAATTATATGATATAAACGGAGATGGGTGCATTAGTCGTGGGGAATTAGGCGAAATAGTACTCGCAGTGCATGAATTAATGGGACGACGTGCCCATCAAGTTGAAGATGACAGAAAAGCAAGAGACCAAATAGACCGTGTTTTTAGGAAACTAGATTTAAACCAAGATGGTGTTATAACAATTGAAGAATTCATGGAATCTTGTTTAAAAGATGATGTTATAACACGTTCACTTCAGATGTTCGACACCGTCCTATGATGCACACCGGAAACAAACTGTCAAATGCAGGATGCTTCACGTATGCATCAGGATTCTTCTTATGATTATTCGATTAGGGCACAGCGCGCGGGTTTTTCTAATAATAATCAACGAGTTAATCGCAACACTGCAGGATGTAGAAGTGATTTAAATTCTGGACGATCTAGAAATGTTTCCAACATACAACCAGAACGTTCTAGTCGAAGGGTTCAGAATTCTGGTAGAAATTCTAGAAGGGAAGGTGGTTTTATGGTACTTATGGTTCGTCGCGATTTTATTGAAAGTTTAATGCAAGGAAGAATGGGATGTTTTCGTGCAGCGGGTTCGAGTGGCTAAATCAATTAAATAATATAATATTTTGACTGTTTATAACTTGAATGTTTAGGTATAACATTTAAATTTGGTAAAGATTTCACCGTAATCCCGTATAAATATATAAATAAAAAGAACAAATCCGTAATCTTCCAAACACAACAAAAATTTTATTGATTTTTAAAACAAATGAAGAGAACTTCCCTTTTTTAGATATAATCACAAAGTATATTAATAATAGTTAACTACTTGAAGAAGTATATTTCTACCACGGTATTAGCTTTACCAAATCAATATAATACGAAAAAAAGTCTTGTGCGAAATAGAAAACTTGAAAATAAAATAATACATTAGTGTTGTAGATTCTTTTTCTCGAACAACAATCCACATCTATCATTTTTTAAATTCAAGTATTTCTTCTTAATTGTAGACGTAGGTAAATAATAATTGCATGGTATTTGCTAATAATAGTATAATGGCAACATTGACTGTCATAATGACATTTCGGAATTTATCATATACCATGCAACAATAAAAAAAACATATTTAATATCATTTAAATGGAATATTTAAATGGCTTTAAATATATTATAATATTTCTTTATGTGAATCGTAATTTTTAGCAATCATTAAATAGAATTTTAGTAATATATCTCTGATAATTCATTGTATTAATGAAATTATAGACACCAATCCCAGACGTTGTAGTTTTTCAACATTTGAGCATTGTAGCGTTTTAAAAAAAGTTTTACTGAATGGAAACCACGAGTTTTTAATTATTAATTAAGGCATGATTCATTATTTTTTGCATAAAAATAAATTACAGGGTTCCTTGAAGTGTTTCTTCATTCTTATGATCATATTTATATGTAATTTAACATTAAATATTATAATAATAATAAAATGAAATAATGTAAGGCTTGTATTTGACGATAAACAAATGCCACTTAATATTTTATTGTATAAATACAAACCTTTTAGTATTTAAATCTAATCTATATTTTCCTAAATGTAAAAAAAAAAAATACCTTGAAATAAACATTTATTTAAAATACATTTAATCATCTAAGCTTGTACAAAATTTCAAATGCTAAATACTGCATATATATTTTTTCTGGGGGCTCATACAAGCGTAGAAGTAATTTAATATACATAAATGTATTTTACATAAATAATTTTTACGTAAATTTCTAAATGTTTCTCAATCAATTAATCGTTTTAAGATTAATTGATTTATTTAATATATATTGGCAATACTGCTAATAGTTGTCCACAAAACTCGTGGTGAGCAATGCTCGAAAGGATGTTAGGTTATGTGTGAATCATAAAAGTACAGAAATGTCAGTCGGAAGTGTAAACATTAGAAAAACAAAAATCTTACTACAAACACCATAAACCCTCCGATTAGCTCTGCGAGCTTTATATTCTTATTAATTAGTAATAAATAATTAAGCATAAATGCAACGGGCCCCAAAATGTACCTGTTTTAAGTTATTGATTAAGATTTATAACAATTTAAGAGTTTTTGCATCTTTTTATGAATAAATTCTAATCTTTTGTAATAAAGCACTAATTTTATCTTTTATAAAATTTTAAAAATTGTATAAAAAGAACAATTTCTGCTGTCATATTATATATTTTCACTATTATTCTGCCTTTAATAATTCTGAATGGCATTAATCTTGTACATACACAGTATTTAAACGTACATACATAGAAAGAACGCCAATTTAACATATATTATTTATTAATACATTCACTTCATACTTAGATGCTTTTTGAAAGATATCTTAAACAATATAATTTTTGTATTAATCAATGGATATATTACAAAATGCATCTAATATTTCTATTTGACGGTAATTATTATTAAATTTAGGTGATCATATTATCAGTACGTCCTTTCATTATAGATTTGGCAAACGCCAAAATGCTCATACTCTGCAATTATTTGTGTAGCAATATTACAATGCATATAATGATTTTTGACTGACAACTATTAAAAAAATGTAATATATTTATTGTTAACATATGACTATAATACATTATTGTTATACTGTGTAATTATTTATTCTATCAATCCTTTTATTATTTATAATTTTACCGCTTTTACAATTTCCTGTTTCGATACAGTCCAATTTACAAAGCACAATTTTTTTTTAAGTTAAATACGATTTATTTCTAATCAAATTTATTATTTTGCAATGTAATTAAGCTACATATCAATAATTATTATCATTTTATTTCGAATTATACACGTTTATTAGTTTAAATTAATATTTTTTAATTAGTAATTGGTATTAGAATATTGGCGACACTGTTAAAGAACACCATCTTACAAGAAATCTCGTAACTTCCATCTCCATTATTTCCGTTTTGTGAAAACAAGTAGAGGCATTCAGTTTGTCACATTTTTATTTTTGTAATATACATAATAAATAATATTCCCAGTGTAAAATACCAATAATTAGTTAAAAAGTATTATAAGCAATAATGTCCAAACGGCGAATTGAAGTGTTGGATCCATTTATTAAGAAAAAAAGGTTTGTTTCAAACTCCTGTCAAATTTTATTTATCACGTTGTAAATGGTGGTAAACAATTAATTATTCATTTAATTATGTTAGTTTATTTTATTCTTTTATTGACATATAAATCACGTTAGATTATGAAATATTTTAGGGAAGAACGTGGTATATCAACTGCTGTAACAACTCCCGCAGCATCCAGCATTGCTTTAAATCCATTTACCGGTTTGCCTTACACTGCCAAATATCATGAACTCTACCGTAAACGAATACAATTGCCTGTTTTTGAATATCGTGCGGATTTTATGCGTCTTTTGGCTCAACATCAATGTATTGTATTAGTTGGTGAAACTGGTTCCGGTAAAACAACACAAATACCTCAATGGTGCGTTGAATATGCAAGATCTGTTGGTAAAAAGGCCGTGTGTTGTACACAACCCAGAAGGGTGGCCGCTATGTCAGTTGCTCAAAGAGTTTCAGAAGAAATGGACGTCGCGTTAGGACAAGAAGTTGGTTATAGTATTCGTTTTGAAGATTGTTCATCCGCGAAAACTATTTTAAAGTATTTATTATTACTTTTAATTTAATTTCACGTTATTAATAATTTATTATTTATAGATATATGACTGATGGTATGTTACTTCGGGAAGGTATGAGCGACCCTATGCTTGAAACTTACCAATGTATACTTCTTGACGAAGCTCATGAGCGTACTTTAGCAACAGATATTTTAATGGGTGTCTTAAAAGAAGTTGTTAAACAACGTAATGATTTAAAACTAGTTATTATGTCTGCGACGCTTGACGCCGGTAAATTCCAACAGTATTTCGACAATGCGCCATTAATGAACGTGCCTGGCCGTACACATCCCGTTGAAATTTTTTACACCCCAGAACCAGAACGCGATTATTTAGAAGCAGCAATTAGAACTGTGATACAAATACACATGTGCGAAGAAATCGCAGGTGATATACTACTCTTCTTAACCGGTCAGGAAGAAATTGAAGTTGCTTGTAAACGAATCAAACGTGAAATTGATAATTTGGGACCTGAAGTTGGTGAATTAAAATGTATACCATTGTATTCGACGCTGCCGCCAAATTTGCAACAAAGAATTTTCGAAGATGCACCGCCTAATAAACCAAATGGTGCAATCGGACGAAAAGTTGTTGTTTCGACAAATATTGCTGAGACTTCTTTGACTATTGATGGCGTTGTTTTTGTGATTGACCCTGGTTTTGCGAAGCAAAAAGTTTATAATCCACGTATTCGTGTTGAATCGTTGCTTGTCTCACCTATTAGTAAAGCATCCGCTCAGCAAAGAGCTGGTCGGGCTGGACGTACACGTCCTGGAAAATGTTTTAGATTATACACAGAAAAAGCGTATAAAAATGAAATGCAAGATAACACATATCCAGAAATTTTAAGATCAAATCTCGGATCGGTTGTACTTCAATTAAAGAAATTAGGAATTGACGATTTAGTTCATTTTGATTTTATGGATCCACCGGCTCCTGAAACACTTATGAGAGCTTTGGAATTATTAAACTACCTCGCTGCGTTAGATGACGATGGTAATCTTACCGATCTAGGTGCTGTTATGGCTGAATTCCCTCTAGATCCGCAGTTGGCTAAGATGTTGATTGCTAGTTGCAATCATAATTGCTCCAATGAAATTCTTTCAATTACCGCCATGTTGTCAGGTATTTGTTTTCATCAGCTAAGTATAAAATATTTCATATTTCATTATTTATTTAGCTTTATTTTTATTTATTTATTTTTTTTATCTTATATTGAAGCTAAATGAATTTTTTAAAATAATAGCACTTATTAATATTTCCACGCATTGTTATTATATTAATATTTAATTCGGAAAAAAACATTGAAAATAAAAATAATTTTGTGTAAAAAAAAAATTTAAACGTAAACTACACTGCTTATTGAACACAATCCTCACTTGCTTTTTATTTTAAATATATTTTTAATTATGAATTAAGTGATTCGCGGTGAAATAATAATTTTCGAATATTTATTAAAATAAATAGTTAGGCCTAGGGGTAGAAATCAGTTAGTAAGTGAGGTATTGTGCCAGTGTAGCTAACTTGGGGTAGCTCTGTAGGTGGTAGCGTAATGTGACTGCGGCCACTATATTGGTTGGATACGGGCATCGTGCCCTGCTCCAATGTTTAGTCCCACAGTGTTTCGTTCGTCCCAACGAGGCCAAGAAAGCAGCAGATGATGCCAAGATGAGATTTGCCCATATAGATGGAGATCATCTCACGCTACTTAATGTCTATCACGCATTTAAACAAAGTATACATTCAATTAAATATAATTTAAAGTATTTGCATAACATTTTAATTTAAAATTTAGATGTGGAAGATCCACAGTGGTGTTACGACAACTTCGTAAACTACAGATCTTTAAAATCTGGTGACAATGTCCGGCAACAACTGTCTCGAATTATGGATCGCTTCAACTTAAAACGAACATCAACTGATTTTACTAGCAAAGATTATTATATTAATATTAGGAAAGCACTTGTACAAGGGTTCTTTATGCAGGTACAACTCCTTACTACAATTTGAAATTAATTTCATAAATAATTCGTTGCATGTTTCATATTAGGTAGCGCATTTAGAAAGAACAGGACATTATCTTACAATAAAAGACAATCAAATGGTTCAATTACATCCCTCCACTTGTCTAGACCATAAACCAGAATGGGTTATTTACAATGAATTCGTCCTTACAACTAAGAATTATATTAGAACTGTTACAGACATAAAACGTAAGATATATCAATTAAACTCCTAACAATATATTAATTAAAATAATTTTTAGCGGATTGGTTATTAAAAATTGCACCTCAATACTACGATCTACAAAATTTCCCTCAATGCGAGGCAAAACGACAATTAGAAATTCTTCAAACGAGACTAGAATCAAGACAATTCCAAGAAGGTTTTTAATTAGTGAGAATTTTTAATTACATTTAAGATAGGTAAGTTTGACGACACACCACAAACAATTGATACAATAAAATACCAACACTGTACTTAGATGTTAGAATATTATTCATATTTAATTAAATATTGTTTCATTTTATTTTAAATAATATAAAACAATTATTTTATTGTAAAACGGCAATACATTATGTGTGGACAGATTGCGAAAAATTAAAATGTTTGTATATTAAATAAATAAAGGAAAAACTGTAAATTTGCATTCCAAATAAATAATTTTCTGTCGTTTTTTATCCTTTGGTCTTTAATCTCTAGGTTGTTTGTCTTGTATCTGGGATTAAGAATCTTTCGCTTGATAGATTCGTTGGGTTCACTAATGTTCTAGAATCCCCTATAAAATTTCCTGATCTATCAAATAATAATGTTCCTGTTAAAATGCGATTTCTTCTAATATTATGTTTTTCCATTGCTAATCGTTCATGCCATATTTTTCTTTCATCTATAATTTGAATTTTTAATGATAAAATCTATTCAAAAAAACTATTTACTCTTAAATATTTTAAAAAACGATAAAATTATTTACTTTGTATTTGAATGATAGCAGTGATCAGTTGACAACAAACAAATATACTTAAAATTAACAATGCTGACATTAAAGATAATAAAATCGATGATAAATTCTGAAAAAAAGTAATAAAATATCAAATAATTCGTTTAAAAACTATTTAAAATATTACTAATATAAATGGGACTTCGGTACATATGCTTTTTTTAGACATTTCAAGTGCAAAAGGGAAAATATAACAATTTCCAATTTCATTTTTAGCTTTCCGTGAAATTTCATTTTCCAAATTTGTTAAAACATGTTTTATTGTTAGTGTTACATTATTAACGAAATTCGTAATTAATAAATTCGTATTTGAATTTAATTTATTCTTTATTTGTTGTTCCATATTTTCAATTTTATTTAATTCTTTCTAGAAGTAACAATATTTATTTAATTAATCTGAATTAGTAACAAACGCGTGAAAGATTAGTCAGAATTTTATCGTAACTACATATTTGTGTTTAACATCACGTCTATTTAATCATGACATATACTTGAAAATTCATTTTTCAAAAAGGATTATTAAAATCACTGCCGTGAAAATATCAAAGAATATTTTGAAATACGTGAAAACTGATAAAGACGATCACGTTATGATAAAATATCACTTGTCATCAAATTTTTTTACAAAAAAATATAAAATTAGAACATTAAATTCAAATTATACTTAAGTATTATTTACTTAATTGATAAAATACTTAAACAACATTGTAATAAATTTATTACTTGTTGGTTTTTTAATAAATATTTAAATTCCATAAAATTGCTTAAAATATTATCCAATTTCTGGTTTTGAATATAATTTAAAATATCCAAATTTTGATGCAATTCTAATAAATCGCCGTAATTTTGTATCATATTTTGTACATGTACTTTTAAATTATTATTTTGAAATTTTTCTATGTCATACATTATCTGGAAATGAAATAATATTTAGGAAAATTTATATAAAGATATTTTTTAAACCTTACATGGGGCGACATACTAAATATTTCATTCTCAATTAAGTTAAATTTATTTTTGGCAGTAAAACATAATTCTTCTTTTGGCAATTGGACAGAATTTATTGCGTTTCTTATTGAAAATGTTAATTCTGTATCATTTATTGATATTTCATTATTTTTAAATAAGTCAGATATTTTCCAGTACTACGCATAATAAAAATAATACAACAGTATTTATTTATTTTTATCTTCATAAAGATAAAAATACTGTTGCTTGTTTTGTTGTTATGATTTATTTAAAGAATTGTAACACAAAAACATAAAAATACCTTTTCTACATCGAATGCATCATAAACTGTTACATTTTTCGAACATTTTTCTAATATTTCTTGTAATTTATAATTATGATTCCAAGGTGCAACAATTTTATCCAACCATGTTTTATTGTTCCACACCTTTGTTATTTAAAGTACTTATATTATTATATTAGATTTAGATTAAAATTAATTGCGAAATTAATTAATAAAAATTTGGAAATGTTACATATAATTGATAAATGATACAATAGAATGTCGCAAATACAAATTGCAATAATTAATACCATTTAATTTTGTTTTAGAAATAACATATGATGAAACATGGAATTTTTATCATCAAAAGGAAGTTTTAAAGATAATAAAAACTCATTTAAATCACATGTGGTAGCAAAATAAACTATATACAGTATAAAAAACATAAATTAATGCAAGATTTGATTTAAATATATTATATTTGCAGTATCATTCAAGGCCAATTCATTTTATTACGTGTATATTAGTTAGAAATAATTATAAATGATAATTTTATTAAACAACTCAATAAACATGTGATACATTTATTTATTGTTTATGGAATTATATTTCACAGTTGTTTAAAAATAATAATTAACTTCTAAATATTTAATGATATGAGTTTTAAATTTATTTCTCCGTACTATGACTTGCAATTTAAAGTGCAAAATGATTCATTAGCATACATTTCTTTGTGCAAATTGATATAATTATTGGGTCAACATTTTGAATTTTAAAACGCTTTAGGAATATTACAATAAAATTTAAAATTAATCATAAACAAATAGACTTTTGTAAATAAATATTTTGTACTTTGTAGACTTATATAAATAAGTTTAGATAAAGTTACAGTGCGTTTAATCATATTTAATCGTATTAATATTATTGTATTATGTACTTACACAAATATTATCGGTGTATTTAACATATAAGTGGTCTGACATTATTGGTCTACACATCATAGACAAGGACAATGCCCCTATATTACATATTGCAGATAGAATTAGACCAGTCCATAGTAACGATAAACCAAATAAAAGTATTAACTAAAAAAATAAATAAATCATATATAGATTAATAAGGATTATACGATTATTAACTCAAATTTTTGATTTCACAAAAACTGTAATCCTTTAATTTGAAATCAAAGTTTTTCAGTTCAAAAGTTAAAAATATTGTTGCTATGTCTTCAACTTTATATACCATAAATTTTTATTTTAAATCGTAAAATATAAAAAATAATTAAAACAAAACTTGTTTATTTATTTATATTATTTAATAATTGTAAATAAATATTATTCTACTTGATAAATGAGGTCAATTATTTGATATTTTTTTTTAAATATAAATACCTTCATTAAAATAGCTGTACAATTATTAAATTTTGAATCCATTACGAATTTATTTGAACATTTCATTTGATAAATTAATATAATACACCATAAAATCATAGCAAAAGTGTATAAGTACGCATGTATGTTTGGTAAAACCAAAAAAATGCTACTTATATAAATTTCTTGGAACAATGAAGTTTCTCTGAAAGTTAATTTATAATCATACAATATTAATCATATATAAAAATTAAAAAAAAAAAAACCTGTTGATTGAAATTAAATAATTATTTGATAAATCTAATAAATTATTAGCTGCATGCCTAATACTTTTATGATATATATTTTTCGAAATTTCTAATAATTTATTTATAATAAATTCAGTTTCATTCTGCAAAAAAATAATAATACAATTTGTAATTAACGCAAATTGTTCATAAATACTTTAAATTGTTTTATT
>CM008239.1:1842614-1868628 GCA_002278615.1 Pogonus chalceus | reverse complement strand
TTTTATTATTTATTTCAACTTCGTAAAGTTTTATATTGTTTTTAGTTTCATTTTGATATAAATTAATAAAGTTTAAATTGTTATTAATTCCCGGTATTATATTATAAAAAATATCTTCTAAATTATTATAGATATAAGTCCAATTTGGGAACTGGAAAAAATATAAATATTATAATACTTATATGTATTTTTGTGCAATATATACTTTATAAATTCCTTTAGTTTCCGCGATTAATAATCGAATTTTCGAAATATCTTCTAATATATTTTCAGTCATATTTTCACTGAAATTATAATCATTTTTTGTAACATTCATAACTAATATATCAGTATTATTAATAAATTTATTCATTAAAGTAATAGCCGTTGTTAATTCAATTTCTAAAATATTTTGTATCGACGAAGTCGTATTTTTTAAACCTAAAATTCAATTCATTTAATTTTTTAAATCAATATTTATTTAATTTATTCATTACCAGATCGTTCGAAAATTAAATCATATTTATTAATTATTTCATTACAACTTTTAACAGCTTCTTGCATTTCTTGACCGATTGTTGTATTTATATTTTTATAAACATTTACAGGTAAATCATTTATAATATTTTGTATCGATTGTAAAGATTTCGAAATTGAATTATTCATATTATTTAGTTGTATTTTAAATTTACATGTTTCTTTTTTTATTTGAGTAACTAAATTTCGCGTTTGATTTATATTATTTCGTATTGTTTCGTCTAGTTGTATACATGATTTCGTTGAAGCGGTTGTTATTAAACTTAAAATATGTATTTATTGATTATAATTGAATTTAAATTGTTTGTTTAAATATACTTACAGTAAACTTCCTAATAAAATTATTGTAAATAAAAATTTAATTCCAAAAAACCATGTATATTTAAATTCTTTTATCAGTTTTGTTGTTCGACAAAATTGTAGATAAAAATAACGCGGTATAACTATTAATAAATATTTAATCAATTTATTTATTTCAATTTAAATTATATACTTACTTATTATTGTAATAAATGCAATTAATAATAAAAAAATAGGGATCAATAAAGGAACAACTGCATTACTATACATAACTAGTAATTGATACGGATCGAACACATCTTCATGATTGTTAATAATATCGTAAAAATCATCTAAAATTTATTGATAATTATTCAATTTTATTAAGGAAAAAAAAAATAGTTTTAATACCTTCCCAACTATCAAAATAGTTTTGATAACTATTATACAACCAAAAGATTTTATCTGATAAGTGATGCGCCCAAAAAGTTAAATACATATCATCATATATCCCAATAGAGTTATTCATCTTTCAAATAATTACTTAAAAAATTAAATCAAAAATTTGACAAGGAACTTCAAAAATAAATAAATAAAAATCAAGCACTCTTAAATCTTAATGTATTTTATTTATTGAACTAACAATAAAATACAAAATGAATTATAACATTATTATTATTATTTTATGTGTGATTTACATTTATATCACAAAGAAAAAACTATATTTATACAATATTTTTACATAAAAATTAAGATTTTTGAAGGTATTCATCAAACAAAAACATAGCCAATGAGTGGTCATTGCCGCTAAGTAATTTACTTAAATCAGCAACATGTCCAGACAATTGGCGAATGGTATCAGCGTGTTTATGAGCGAATTCTTCTTCAATGAAAGAGCTCATCTCTGGGTCATGGGTGTTTTCATGACGACGGGTAACTTCTTCGTGAATATGGAAAGCATCTTGAGCAAGTTGTTTTTGCATATCAACTGCTTTAGCTAAGCTTTCAATTTCGTATAATTCGTAAATTCCGTTTTCTTCACCTGGTTGGAGAGGATCGGCTTTTCTTTGGTTGAAGTTCATGGTACCACCACGTTTAGCGATGTATTTGATTAATTCTACTGCATCGTCCCATGTTGAATCGGATAATTTGCGGAATAATGTTTCAAAACCTAAACGATTCTTTTCGTAATTTGCGAAATGAGTTGACATTAATAAATATTCGTAAGAACGAGCAACATGCGTATTAACATACTGTTGTAATTGTACTAACGCTTTATCAATTGCTCCATATTTAGCATTACAATTAGTCAAAGAATTAGATGCTGAAATCAAACCAAAACAGCTGATTAATTAACCTATTCTTACATAGTAATTAAAACAATATATTTACTAAATAATACTTACTTTGTTTACATCCACGGATAATATCGCGATAGCAATATTCATCTGCAGCATTTGCAAACAAAACGAATGCAGCTAAAACAACGAAGACCTTCATGATGATTATTCACAATGGAACACAGTTTATAGTTTATAAAATCACAAGTTTATAGTTGTTGATACAACGAAATAAAATGTGTTAACTCGTTACGAAGGAAACTTCACTTGCGACAACGAGATTAACAATGAGATGTTCTTTAACAATCAGGACCCTTTCAAACGTTTTCAAATTGCGATGGCGATATCACGTTTATCTAGAAAATATCGGACTCAAAACAGCACCACCTCTGACACTTCAGTGGCGGCGAAATTTTTTTTAATTAAACTTAAAAACATGTATAAAAACTTTTTGATTTTCTGAAATACTAGCGTTTAATATATTTATTATAGTTGTAAAGTTATTTTAAGTTAAAATTTTAATGAATTTTACGTTTTAATGTAATTTTTATGGTATGATTTCTTTGTGTTTAGATGACATGAAAAATGTATATTCTACGTGTATGGATGACGTTATACCCCATTAAAATAGCTTAACCAATCATATTGAAAACAACAACATAGAGACATGCGTAATAAGTTAATGCGCATTTTATTTGTCATAAAGGGAATGTTGTGAAACCCCCAAAACATCGTGATATTCACCGTCAAAGTACAGAATCATTGTTGGCGATTACAGATTGGCTGCGGTATTTACGCAGAGATAATATAATCCAAAGTTTTTAGTCGTTGTTAAACATTTAATTTGTGTAGTCACCTTCTGCACCAGTGAGTGTAAAGGCTGACTTCGATAGACATTCTAGTGCGAAGTCAATAAGACATTCATATTTCTTTCATCTTATTTTAAAGTTAGTGTAACTATTATACTATCAAAATGAAGGCTATTATTTTCGCGTGTTTCGCCTTGTTTGTGGTTTCTGCCTACGCAGACAACTTACAATGTAAGTTTATTATTAATTTTTTTTAAATAATTTTTGTTAACCTTAAACTTTTAAACTATTCCTTGTCATTGTTATTTGTCCTTTAACCTTAGCATATACATTTATAATTATAACTTTCAATTGTTTGTCAATTACATTTTTTTTTCTGAAAACAATAGTAAACAAGTTGTAACAATTTCTATTAGGTTATCATAAGAAAATAGATATCCCCCGCGATTGGGTGGACATGGTAAATCCATGCGTTAAAAAAATGCGGGAACAAATACAGGAAGAATTAAAAGCTTCAATTCAATATCTAGCAATGGGAGCACATTTTAGCAAAGACACGGTCAACCGTCCAGGTTTCGCTAAACATTTCTTCGAAGCTGCGAACGAAGAACGTCAACATGCTATCAAATTAATCTCTTATTTACTAATGAGAGGTGAATTAACTACCGATGTTAGCAATCTTGTTAAAAGATATGTGAGTTTTTTAAAAAAGTAATCCTGTTAGAATTGTTTTATTTATTTTAAATGAACTAATTAGATCGCTCCAAAAACAACTGAATGGCCAACTGCCGT
This sequence comes from Pogonus chalceus, assembly GCA_002278615.1. Lineage (NCBI taxonomy): Eukaryota > Metazoa > Arthropoda > Insecta > Coleoptera > Carabidae > Pogonus > Pogonus chalceus. The sequence continues at coordinate 1,864,892 of CM008239.1, read as the reverse complement.
CGCTGCTTTAAAAGACGCTTTAAAACTTGAACATGAAGTTACCACTAAAATCCGTGGAGTTATTAAAGTTTGCGAAGATCCAACTGGTACTCCAGACTCTTACAATGATTATCATGTAAGTTATTCAATAAATAAAATAAAAAATCAAATAAATAAACATTTTTTTTATATATTATCAGTTGGTTGATTATCTTACTGGAGAGTTCCTTGACGAACAATACAAAGGACAACGCGAGTTGGCTGGAAAAATCTCCCAATTGGAGAAAATGATGGAAAAACATGGTGCTCTTGGCGAATTTTTATATGATAAGAAAATGTTAGATTAAAAATAAAACATGTATATAAATATAAAAAATGAATTATAATTGTAAGCGTAGAATTTATCCTGTATAAAAATACATTTTTTAAATAAAACATTCAGTTTGTGATAAATCTAGATATATATGGTCAATTAATTACTTTTAAACTTATGTTTTACTATAATTACTTACATGTACGACCGTAGATTATTTCTAGTTTTATCTGTTTGTTAAAATATAGTATCAGTTAATAAAGAAATTTCAAAATAACTATAGTTTATTTTTATTTATAATTTCATTAAATATGCAAGTAGATCGCTGATAAAAATATAAATAAAGTAACAACTTCATTCCATCTATCTATAAACTTAAAAAGTAACAAAACATAACCTATTTTATATAAACACGTGATACCTCATTCCAAGTATCTATAAACATACAAAGTAACAAAACATAACCTATTTTATATAAACACGTGAGTGTTGAAAGCTGTCATTTTGAAATGTCAAATAAATTATTTTAATAATTCCAATATTATTAATTTAAATTAAATATCTGTGATATCGCATATATTTAATAACTTTACTTATTGATAAAATAATGGTAAGCACACGTAAAAAGCGGGTTTCTAAGAAAAAGAAACAATCTTGGCGTAAACACGTGGATATTAAAGATGTAGATGAATTTTTGGAAGAAAAACGGGCAGATGAGCGCCTTGGGTAAGTTTATTAATATATTTTCACTTCGACATACTAATATATTCTTTTTTCAGGGATCCAATCGATTTACTACCAAATAATGATTTGTTTCAAATTGATATTAAACCGATTAAAAATGAAAAACTTGATGTACATGAAAAACGGAGAATTTTATATGAGACTAAACCGAAATGTTTTCAAGCACTTGAGCCGTTGACTAAAGTCCCTGATCCAATTACTAAAAGGTATGTCGTAATTTTATATTACTAATAAATATTAATTATGTTATATTTAAGAAATCGCGTTCGTACAAAGGAAGAACGTAAAGATCGCATTGCTAAAAGTATCGAAGAAATGAATAAACGTAAAGGAATAGTTAAAGCGAAAGATAGAATAGCAGAACAAAACAGAGCGTATACTAAAGCTTTAAAAGAAGCAAGTAAATATAAAAAAGGAGATATTAAACAAGATCTTTGGGAGTTTGAAGGTAATTATATAAAATATTTTTATTCTTACATTTAAAACATAAATTTTTGAAGATTCTAAACCAACTGATAAATTAAATAATGAATGGAATGATAATGATACAATCCGACATAATTATCAAGGTTTAGGTAAACTTCGTAAACATATACCTAAATCAGTTAATAAAAAATCTAGCGTGCTTCCTAATGTTGAGGTTCCCCATCCGGGTACATCTTACAACCCTAGTTTTAAAGATCACCAAGAACTCTTAAATGAAATTGCTAAAGTTGAAATGGAAATAATAAAAGAAGAAAAACATTTAGAAAGAGTTACAACAAAAATGTTTAAAAAAGTCCAGCCAGATAAAAAAGATGTATGTATTTATATTTATTATAAATTAAACTCGTTTATAAATTAATAATTAATTTTAATAGCAAATGTGGTTTACGGAAATGGTACAAGGGCTAATTAAAACCGAAGATGAAACAGACAGCGAGGGTGAATTTAAAGCAATTAACCCTCCGGTTGAAAATAAAAAGAAAGATCCGAAACAACGGCGTAAACAAAAAAAATTACGCGAATTAGAAGACTTACGATTAAAAGCTAAACAAGAAAAGAAAAAAGTAGCAGATATTTATAAAATAAAATTCCTTGAAAAGGAAATAGAAGAAAGTAAAAAGAAAACTGAATTATTAAAGGAAAAACGTGAAAAATTAAAAGAATATAAATTACTTGAACCTAAACGATTAGGTTCGCGGAAATTTGAAGCGCCTGATTTAGAGTTTCAGATGCCTCAAGATATTACTGGTAATCTTAGAAGTTTAAGATCTCAAGGGAACTTATTAAAAGATCGTTTTAAGAGTCTACAGAAACGTAATATACTTGAACCATCTGCAATCGCTCTTAAAAAGAAAGGAAAAGTTAAAAAATATAAAAAGGCTTCTCATAAAATGGGTTGGGAATCAAAGAATTAATTAATACAATAAATTTGTTTATTGCTCGCATTATTGTATACAAATAAATATTGACTAGTTTAACATTTATTTTTATTTTTTTCTGAAATTATTAATATTTCACTTATTTACTAGGGTTACAAAAATTGTGCTATCGTATTAAAGCTTATGGCACGAATAATGCTTTTATATACATCAAAAAACCAAATTTATTTGTTATTTAAATAATAAGATAAATATATTTATGAATACGTATTAAATAATAATATCAAGATCCGAAATTTTTCCATATTTTATGAACTTTAGAAGTATTATCAAACAAACTTTTTACCATAATAACTTGAATAAATCCAACAGTCATCATAACAATTATTTGAACAATGGACCATGTATTAACTTTGAAAAAATTCTCTTCTGCAATATTTCTATCTCTTGCTTCGTACGTTCTTAAATTATCCTGAAGGTGTTGAACTTTATTTAAATTACTTCTAACTTTATAAATAGCATCTTGAATATCTTGTACTTTAATATCATAAATTTCTTCAGGGTTTAAACCTTCTAAGTCATCTTCATCTAAATCATCATCCCATGCATCTTCATCTGTACCTTCGATTATTATCTCAAAGAATACAGTTTTTGTGTTGTAATTACTAAACGTATTATCAAAACAGAATTTATAATCTCCAGCGATTTTTGTTTCGATTCGATGTCCATTTTCTGACTTTTTGAAGTCTGCGAATATTATTCTACCGGTTGGATCAACTAAATGAAATGTTATATCTAATTCACCGTGTGTACCGTCAATTACTTGGTATTCTATATCGATAACTTGTGATTCTTTTACGTTTTGATAGAAGCACTCTTCTCGACCAGCTTCGATGTTAACTGTCATTTCTTTTTCGAAACATTTTACGCTTTGAGTTATGAGTATTATTGTTGTTAAACTAAATATAAAACACTTTTGATACATTATTTTCTTTGCATTTACCGGTAACCGTTAAACAACGTTAAACAATAATTTAAATAAAAATTTAAGGTTATTAATATATTTTCAGTTTCATACTTTATATTTACGTTCTATTCATTTTTTAACGATATTTAACTTATATAAATGAAATGTTTAATGATAAATGACAAGTATTTTCTATTATATGATTATCTATTTATTTATCAGTGGCAACACTTACATGTACAGTTTGAACGCTCTCAGATTATTCTAGAATTTTTTTATTTATTTAAATAAATTAAACTTACTTATAATATACTATAATTGATATATTTAAAATAATTATTCATCGCGAAGCGATTTATATCGTAAATATAACCTTAATTTAAATGAAATAATCGATTGTTAGTTTGAATTGATTATCTGAACGTGTAACTAGCCGGTTTTTGTAATTTGTGTGTTATTCTTTGTGAAAAATTAAAATATATCAAAATGATGGTAAGTTATCTTAATATATTAATTCCATCGTAATATGATATAGTTTTTAATTAACGAAACTGAATAATACATGAATCGATACATATTATTTCATAGATATTTTACGATTAATTGTTGAAATAAATTTTTGACGTTTAACCTATAAAATAAAATTTGATTTATTTGTAACGTCGTTTTTATTGTTTAATTTATAATTTTACGTATAGATTTTATTGATTTAATTAATTTTGATATTAATTTGAGGATTGTCATTGTTTAGTTTTGTTAATAATAGTTTGACAATAAAAATTTGTGGGTGTGAACACCTGTATATATTTTTTGGAATTTTGTGTTGTAGCAACCACAAATATTAGTCCTTAAGGAAGGAACAGATAATACACAAGGAAAACCACAATTAATATCAAATATAAATGCCTGCCAATCAGTAGTAGATGCAGTTCGCACAACTTTAGGTCCTCGTGGAATGGACAAACTTATTGTTGATAATGGTGGAAAGGCTACAATTTCAAATGATGGAGCTACCATTATGAAGTTATTAGATATCGTTCATCCCGCCGCTAAGACTTTAGTAGACATCGCTAAATCACAAGACGCGGAAGTAGGCGATGGAACTACAAGTGTTGTATTATTAGCTGGTGAATTTTTAAAACAACTTAAACAATTCGTTGAAGAAGGTGTTCACCCTAGAATTATAATCAAAGCTGTTCGCAAATCCCTACAATTATGTTTAAGTAAAATCAGCGAATTAGCAATTAAAATCAATAAACCAAACGCCGAAGAACATAGATCATTATTAGAAAAATGTGCAGCTACCGCTATGAGCTCTAAGTTAATCCACCAACAAAAAGGATTCTTCTCTAAAATGGTAGTCGATGCTGTATTATCTCTAGATGAATTATTACCCCTTAACATGATCGGTATTAAGAAAGTAACTGGCGGAGCTCTTGAAGAATCAACTTTAGTTGCGGGCGTTGCTTTCAAAAAAACTTTCTCATACGCTGGTTTCGAAATGCAACCGAAAACTTACACAAACTGTAAAATTGCGTTGTTAAATATTGAGTTAGAATTAAAAGCTGAAAGAGATAACGCTGAAGTGCGCGTTGAAAGTGTTAAGGAATATCAAAAAATTGTTGACGCTGAATGGCAAATTTTATACGATAAATTAGCTAAGATTCATGAATCCGGCGCTAATGTTGTTTTATCGAAATTACCTATTGGTGATGTTGCTACTCAATATTTCGCAGATAGAGATATGTTCTGCGCTGGCCGCGTTCCCGAAGAAGATCTCAAACGTACTATGAAAGCCTGCGGTGGGGCTGTCTTAAGTACCGTTCATGATCTTAAAGATAACAATTTAGGAAATTGCGAACATTTCGAAGAACGACAAATTGGTGGCGAGAGATTTAATATTTTCGCTGGTTGTCCAAACGCTAAGACATGCACTCTTATTCTTCGTGGTGGTGCTGAACAATTTTTGGAAGAAACTGAACGTTCACTTCACGATGCTATTATGATTGTTAGAAGGACAATTAAAAATGATTCAGTTGTTGCTGGTGGAGGTGCCATTGAAATGGAATTGAGCAAAATGCTTAGAGATCATTCTAGAACTATTGCAGGTTTGTTTTATTTATTTATAAACTATTAATTCATATTTAAACTCCAGAAAATCAATAATTCCCAAAGTAGAACTGTTTTAAATAAATTTGCGCGATTTCTTTATCATATTAATATGAAATCTGAAGAAATAAGAGCTTTTTTTTAAGTAATATATTTATTTTAGGCAAAGAACAACTTCTAGTTGGTGCAATCGCAAAAGCTCTTGAAATAATCCCACGGCAGTTATGCGACAACGCTGGTTTCGATGCAACAAACATCTTAAACAAACTTCGCCAAAAACACGCGCAGGGTAACTGCTGGTACGGTGTTGATATTAACAAAGAAGACATAAGCGATAATTTTGAAGCCTGCGTTTGGGAACCAGCTATAATTAAAGTCAATGCTTTAACAGCTGCAAGTGAAGCTGCTTGTATGATTTTATCTGTTGATGAAACAATTAAAAACCCAAAATCTGGCGATGGTGCGCAAATGCCGCAAAGAGGTAGAGGAATGGGACGGCCGATGTAAAAGAAATGCACTACTTATATAACAAATATTTATCATTCAAGCATTTTGATACTACCACGTATTTTTTCTCACTTATTTAATTAATCTCATACGCTTTGTGTTAATAAAGGATTAACTAAGTTCGAATGTTCCATTTTTTTTAGGTTATGAAGATTATTGCTTGATATACCTCGATTTTTCATCGTTTTGGCTTATTAACCATAAATAAAATATTTTTTAAATCATTGTTTTTGTCTTATTTATTTTAATTTAATGTTTTATTAAGGAATATATACACGCGAAATATGAATTATTTATCAAGGTTATTTATTTATAACATTAAAAAGCATTTTTTAATTTATTAAAAATTAATTTTGAAAATGTAGGACATTTATTAATTAATTAAAAAACAAAAAGAAGGTCTCCTTGACAAACTAAAAATTGTCTAATCATTTATTTATACAAGTTAAAATTAATTTAGTAAACAACTAAATTGTTTTCGAAAACAAACAGGCTTTATCAATAAATATTGCAAAATATTTTATTTATATAATTAAAAATAAACCGAAATATTACATAATATATACGGAGGGAGTTTCATAATTAAATTTTGGCTATAAAATAAATCTAAAAAAAGTTTACATCTATTTCTAGAATCATATTTTTAGTTAAGTTTTCTTTGGTATTTATCGTAAATCAAGGTTACTGCATTACAATTAATCATGATAAAATTTATTGGAAATTGATAAACCGTATTTTTAAAATTAAAAACAGCATATTAGAAAAACTTGCATTTATAATTTTCGATAAAAATTCTATTTTAAGACGTAAGTTTGTTGTTTACAAGCAGTTGTTTTCAATATATTATAATCAAGTTTTCAACTTTCTTATTATATTTGTATGGCAACAGGATTCGTGACTTGTGAACTCAATAAAATAAAAACGTAGTTTTTTTTACTACGTAAATAAATATAATTATCTAATGAGATTTTGATTAATATATTAAATTTCCGGAACGATTTCACTTGATTCTAGAATTTACATGACGTAATATATACTTTACCTTTTTATAGTCTGGTTTTATCCATCTTTAAATTATCTATTTTGATTTTTATCATGATTATAAATAATTTTAAAGATGGAAAAACCTGTTGTTTGTTTTTTTCTTTTTTTGTTGTATTGTTTTATTTAAATGGTTTTTTTCCAAATTCTTTTGTAATATAATTGGTGGACCAAAAGGTCCGGGGGAAAGAAAGGACATTTCAGGATGGGTTTGTAAAAAGGTATATTTATATAATAATAGGATAAGACAAATTTTTATGTTGGTATCACAGATAAGGGATGGATAATGGATGAACTCTAGGAGTAACGAAAAAAGTAACAGGAAATAGTATTGCTATGTGATATTAAATTTTGGGAAACAGGAGATTTTTTTCTTCAATGAGATCAAGATGTTAAAACTTACATAATTAATGACTATCATACATAAAAATAAATTTTAAAAGCTAAATAAACAGTAAATTGAAAATTTAAAAATAAAATTTTGAGATTATTGCACATGGCAACAAGCTATATTAACTGGACATCCAGGAAGACAAAATAACAATATATATATCTTAATAATTTCTCACAATTATTACAATAATTCTTTTTTTTTTTTTCGATTCAACAGGATGCCCAGAATTTGAAAATAAATTTTAAGTAGTTTGTTAAATTATCACATCACTGGAATTTTTTAAAATAATTTTGACATCAATTTTAATAACAATACGAGACATTTATGTCCAAAATACAATTTTACTTTAACAAACTACTAAAAATTTATCTTCCCTACTTATTGAAGTACATTGGTCAAATTTTTTAAAACTTATCTATACAAAAATAATAATAGGCAAAAAAAATCAAAATTTACGATCATTTGTACTGCAATTTATATGACAATTTTTTTCATTTCAATGAGTATAATGATAATTAATAGTAACTGATTTATAAGTTAGCGTTCCACAACTTAAAATTATCTGTAAACTTAAATTGTGTTTTGATAAAAAATTAGATAGTTTTTTTCACACGATTATTATTTTGATATTTTATTAGCTTTAAGCTTTGTACGCAATTTTTTTGTTTCTTTTTATATGAAATAAAAAAGTAAGGATGGAATGTGAACTTCGTTGATGTGCGTCTTTGGGTATTTATCACAATCTAATTAATTATTAATTAATAATACTTTATCCTCCAAATTTGGTTGGATCAGTCAGTCGATCTATCAAGACAGTCCTACACCAATGGGACAGAGAAGACGATGACAATAACAATACTGTTGTTGTAATTGTAATGTAAAATAGATTTTTTTTTGTATTTTTTTTTATATTTTAAATATTTTATAGGTTGTATAAAAGCCGTATTAACACGTTAACATTGTTTATATTCCCATCTATAAATGTTATTAAAATTGTAGTTCTTATCACAAAACTTTTGTTAAATATATTATTTGGTAGTAATAAAAACGATAATTTTAAAAACATTTTTATCTTATAATATTTTTTTATTTATAATATATAAATAAACAAATAAATGTGCGAATCCGGCTTTCGAAGGTATCTACTAACGGATAAAACAAACATATAAGTTATGATTGTTATGTTGAATTTTTGATTTTCCAAAAATGATATATTGTTTTGTAAGTTAGTAGTACGTAGTGTAAGAATTGCGTATTTTTTGAAAAAATCGGACGACACAATTTAAAGTTTACAGTTTTCGTCTTGTGAATATCACAGTTTAGTGATTTAATATTATTATTATTATAGATTTATGTATGTATAACATTTTTTATTTTATATTATTAATATAATATATTAAAATTGTACTGGTGAAACACTAACTTGTGACTATCGTTCGCGTTCGTAATTACAATAAATGTTGCACGATTGGTGAACGATGCCCTCGTGACGTGCTTTTCACAATAAATTGATTAAACCATCATTCGTACGACTCGCATTCTCTCGAATTTAACAATCAAACTACACCTTACTAAAAGCTAATTTCTCAGTCAGATACGTACAATTACAGACATCAGGTCAACATAACAATTACACGTCCCGAAATTATTACTTACAAATTTTGAACAATTTAAACAATCACATCGATACTCTTAAGAACTATTATTTTAAAAAATAAATGCTAAAATCTAGAAACAACCATTTAGAATCTTTTTCATTGATACTTAATGATTGTTATTGTTTTCATGTAGTAATATCGTACGAGCACAGCGGCTGAACAGGACAAATCTTCTGCTAAATGACTTGATTCGATTTTTCGATAATAACTCCGACAGAACTATATTATTGCGTTCTGTCGTAAAAATACAGAAAAAATTTATTAAAAAAATAAAAGACTATTGTCGTGCTCACTCGCTAATGTCTATATAATATATATATTTATTATTTTTTCAGACATAAAAGTAGGACAGTTCTTAACATCTCATATTATTGAAGTGATCTCATCAAATAATGATTGTTTCACTTATTTTGCAAAAGTGCATTTGTAGATACATATTTGTTTGTTTTCTTTATGTTTTGCAATTTGAAACATGTTCAGAGTTTAATATATATATATATAAGTATGTATAATATATATGTATGTATGTATTTTTTTTGTATGTAGGTATAGATGACTTTATCACAACATCACTCACAAAATATAATTGATTTGTCGAACGAATTTACGCGCGTGATGTTGCCATTGATGGCATCTTAAGACGAAAATTTTCAAGCTTGCACATTAAGCAGAACTTTCAATTGGCTAGCAATGTCTGTCTGCTGAACTTTACCGTTTGCGATTTTCGAACAATTATTATTAAATATTAATTGCGTCCAATGTTGCGGAGGTTTTGGTAATGAAGCTGGTGATGGTGGTTCGCTCCACTTACCTCCTGCAAAGTGTCCGGCCATTAGGCCTGGCGATGTTCTAGATGATGTTGAATTCGATGGACTAGAGCCAGATGAGCGCCCAATTCCGATCGGAGATGTTGACATTGATGTTGGGCTTGGCGTTAATCGCTATTTTAAATTTTATTTAATATATATACTTATTATAATTAAACATATGGTGATTGAGGTATTTGTTTGTTTGCTACATAGAATACAACTTTTTGTTTATGTTTATTAATAATTAAATTACCTTTAAAATATGATTAGCCTCGGAGTTGGTAGAATTCGGAATGCTGATGGACTTACTACGAGGCGGTGTAGCAATGCTATTGATGTACGTGCAGTTTGGCACCTTCATTGGACGTAACTTTGTTGTGCTCCTAGGTCTACCTGGAGTACCATTTCGTTCTGCACTGTTCTTCCCGGCCATCTTATTAATTGAGTTCGTCATCTGGATATAATGGCAACGCGTTCTTGTTTTTTGAGCAGTGACATAAACAACGCGTATTTGATAAAACGTTGTTTACCGTACTAGGTATACAAATTCTATATAAATATATTTGAAAGAACGCGTATCACAGAACTAGCACACCGTATATAATCAAAATGTTTATTATCACACAGCTGTTGTCTCTATTAATAGCAACTTTTCGAACGAACTTTTGCTGCGCAAACAAAATGGACGTGTCGCGATTATAAACACAGTCAAACAAAGGAACTTTCTAAACAGATGAATATTCGACAATATGTGCGTGTTTTGGGGACGCAAATTCGATGTACTTGTACTTCAGAAGTATACCTTTGATATCTTGGATATAAAATTTCATAATCCGACACAAATTCTACTTAAAAACACTTTGTTTACCAGCAAAATTCATTTATCACAAATCACCTTCCTGTCTCTCTCTCTTGTCATATATTCCCCCACTATTATACAAGAGTTGCACCCAAAACAGGCCTCAAAATCAGCTGCGTCAATGCGCATCTATAGTCTATTTCAATTTCGTTTAATAGTTTTTTTTCTAAATGTAATACCAAAATTAAATAAGTATTTAAAAACGTTTTTTCTTATATATTTTTAAAAAATTAAATAGAAATAATAAATTAATGTAATAACTATAATGTCAAATAATATTTACGTATTTTACATTTCATTTATTATAAACATATTTCCTTGGTTTTAAATAACAATATGTTTACCTACATATTTTTTAAGTGTACTTTTGTTTTATTTATATATTAAGATATATTTACTAAGATAAACATAGCTATATTGAATTTTTTAAAATGAATATTGTATAGCGCATTATAAAGAGGCTCGTCCTTTTCCGGCTGGGAACAGCGAAACGATCGAATAAGAAATCATAGAGCCAACATAACAAATAGATTATAAGAATGTTATTCGTTATTTAGAGTTAGTAAAATTAGTGTATTTGGTGTTTTTAGTGTGACTATTTGGAAAAAACACAGTTTCCCTTTCATTTATGTGTATATACCGTGGATTTGTGTGCAGCATCAGTAGTGGCTGTGCGTGGGGGTACGTGGGGATACGTAACTAATTTCACAATACTCAAATTACATTATAAAACAATCTTCCATTAGTCATTAAAAAGACGATTTTAATGTGCAATATCTGTTTCCTTTGTTAAGTTTTTTAGTAGTTGTTAAAATATGCAGTATTTCAGAGTGCGTGAATACGTGAAAATGAATAACTAAGCGTAAAATAAATAAAATAAATGTTCGCAACACATCTAATGGATCAATAGTCTTGACAAACATTGTTCAGTTATTGCTCAACTAAGTTTGGTTTTGCTTTCACATCTTACATGATACAAGGTTACTAATATGGCGTTAATTTATTTATTATTTACTATATATTTTATCTAACTTGTGTATTTAATTGTTGATAAAGGAAGGGAAAACATGAATCAAAACAATCATGGACAACAACGTAGAAATTCCACATCATTTAATCGTCATTCTCACGGTAATACTCACAATCATGCTGGCCGATCAAATCATACACACAGTCATCAACGTTGGCCCAGTAGATACGCTAAGGATTACAGAGATTACGAATCATGTTTCAATCATGGGTGCGTCTCGTATTTATTTATTTTTATTCTCATTAATATTTCTAATGTTTACTTTTTTTGTTGTTCAGCGAATGCATGGTAGGTGCGAACAGCACCAGTCCCAAAGATACAAACTTCATGAACCATGGGTATCCAAAACCGCCTCAACTAAGTCCAAATAGTCGTTCTAATCATGTGATGTATGGTAACGAAGCATCAGGGACTCAAGATTGGAGACACATTTCTCATGCTTCAGGTAAATTATTATTTATTTTATAACAACCACCACACCTTTTTCTTAAAATTTCTATTCTATTTTTATTCCATTTATATCTAGTTTTAACGTGATTTTTATACGATTAATTTGACAATTAAAATATACGTTTGTTTAATTAAAATATTTTATATTTATTAACTTACATAGGTAAATTGATACATTTATTAATAATATGCACTTTTTTTTTAATTATAATAATTGTACGTATTTAAAACAAAGTTTAAAATTTTTGTCTGACATTTCTATTACAATAATTTTATTTTATAATATAAGAAAATAATTAAAATAAATAATGATTTAATTTTATTTTTATTTAAAAAAAAAATATATATTTTTATAATAACACATTGTCAGGCACTTTGGATTTAAGTAAATTACAAATATGTTTATCTATTTTTTAATTAAATACTTAAAAAAATATGGTTTTATTTTATTAAATTGTAGGTCCTCAAGATAGACGTCTTAACTCAGGTCCTGGTTCCAGTCAGCATAACCATAATAATCACCCTCATAATAATCATCAGCATAATCATCAGAATCACAATCATCAGCAAGAGCGTCGATCAGCAATGCCAAATAATCACGGTGCTGAGCGGCGTCACATAGGCCCCTTGGGGCTCAGTCTTTCCGACAGACGACATATTTCCCCACCACTTCATATTAATATTTGCGAGAGCGCTCCTACATTACATACGTTGAGCCCCGTTGGGGCTCAACCCGATAATATTTCACATGGGCGGAGCACCATTTCAATTGATTATTCTCAACGACGAAATGGCCGAGGGGGTAAGTTTCTTTTATAACTTCTATTTCATCTTATTTTTTTTTATCTACACATGTATCTTCACCTTGTAACAACAAAGCATATACACATACAATGGGTGGGGTCAATAATAATAGATAAAACCTTGAATTTTTCGGTTTTTTGCACCTGACTGATTTAATTTTTTAAGTATTTCCGTAGATTTTATTGTTAATAATTTTATCTATATAATACAAAAAATAATTATTTATATTTACATGTTTATTGCAACTTGAAATTTGTAAATTAAAATTGCATATAATTAGTATTATTATATATTCTCAAGGTTTATTTAATTGTATATTTGTTTAGAACTTCGTGTAAGTCCAGTGCATCTGCAGCATTCACCTTCATTTTATCGTCAAACTTCAAATGAAGATGGTATCAAAAGCGAAAGCCCGTCTCGTAAACGGAGGCGCTTGTCACGGTCGGGTCATCATCAAATTATGGATATGGCTTCGCAGAGTCAATCGCCGCCGCATACACATCAACATCAGAATCAACATCGACGAAGCCCTAGACAACATCAACAACCTGCTATTAATATACAAGGAAGGTAAGTTAATATGCATTCTGAAACCTTACACTATTTATATTAAATGTTTATCATTAATTTATACATTGATAAGGAATGTAAATTAATACCGATCATATTTAAGTTTATTAATCATTTCTTCTGGGAAATATAAATATTTTTACAGTCCACCGCTGCGTCGCACCAGATACCGTGAAAGAAATCCATTATGGAATCCAGCTGATGAATTTGCTCACAATCATGGACATCATCCAGCCTTTTTACCAAGTCCTCCTCCAGGAATAGTCCATCCACATCAGTCGACAGTTATGATGGATACAAATCAGGTAATGCCTTGCATATTTTTATACACATACAAACAAATATATAAAAAAAAACTAACAGGTATTTTATTTCTACATATCTAAATATAAATTGAAAATATGTAGATTATATTTCACGATTTAATTATGCTATTTAATACTTGTATTATTGTTATATTGTACTATGTTCATATTCCTTCGTGATGACAACGACAACACAACATGATCAACAACCATATTCATACTTCTTGGGATGATTTTCCAGAACGTAAATTTAAAAATATTAATCTTGTTATTATTTAATTTTTTTTTGTAAATGGCAATCATTGGTTTGGTTTATAAATATTGCCACGTAAATTGAATTTGATTTGATTGTTTTCATGTATAAATGTAAATTTTACGGTGGTGTATATAATATTTATCCGCGATAACCAGTGATAAGGCCGATTGTTGAAATCATCGTCCCTGTCAAACTGTTGGTTTCTTTTAGGTTCCTGTGACTTTACCCATGAGTCATGAACCAATTTGGACGTACTCCACGCCGCATATTTCTCTCTGCTCAGCTGCTACAGCACCTCCGCCACATTTGCATACATGCCATATGCACAATATTTATCAACCACAATTTACACAGAGCTGCCAATTGGTAGCTGCACAACAATTTGGTGGTTGTTTGGGACATCATCAGCCATCTCCTTATGGAGGATTGCAACCTGCTCCTCCACCAGGTTTTGGAGTTCCAACAGCTCAACACTACACCCATCCTCATGCTCATCATAGTCTCCAGCCACAGGTAAGCCATTGCATTTCTTTATTTCCCTTTAAAAATATTACTTATGTTTAAACTTTATAAAAAACTACAATTTTCTTAATTCCGTAAGATTTTACCCAGAATTACTTAAAGTTTTACTTCTATACTTATAAAATTTTATTTTTAAGTTAAGATAACATGTTTTTGTGTATCTTTAAGTTTCAGTTTACTTATTCAGTTAGTATAATAAACTTTATTTAAAAAATAATACGTATTTGTTAGACTTTCAAAATAATTAATACACTTTTATAATTAAAAAAATAAAAATAAGTCCTATGAAATAAATATTACAACTTAAATTAACTTTTAAAGCATATTATACATTAATAACTTTATATTAATATAAATTTGATTTTGTAGAAAATAAATTATTTAATTTCCCTTTGCAGTTTTCGCTAGGGATTTAAAATTATCGTGGGAGTTTGTTTTTTATTAATTTCCTATTTTATTACATATTTTTTCTTATATGTACTAAAATATAAAAAAATGCAATATTATGTTTTATTATGGATATTATAATAGTTAATTCTATTTTTGGGAAAAAGACTTGCGGTACTTTAAAAATAAATGGTTAATTTATTGTTTTTATTGATTATTGATTCATAATATTACAAAAAATAATAATTTCAGCGCACTGATGCTCTTGATCTGGAGTTGCTCAGTGATCATCATGCTTCTGCACATCACCTTCACCATGCCGGAGCTTCCTCTTTACATGTGCCACCCCTTCAAGTATCAGCTCCAACATCAATCTTTCTCACCGAATCACCACGTACCGCCCATTTGGAGATGTTACACCGCAGACAACGATTAAACGCATCTGCAGCTGCTAGACGTGCACATGCTACAAGAACTCGTTGGCATCATAATACTTTACCACTTGCAACACCTCCACCATTCTCTGGATTGTTCTTCCATCTTATGTATGTATTAAATAAATAATTATCCATCTGACACGTAACATAACTTTTTTTGTTTTGTTTAGTTCGGATTCTGTTTTACTTCGCACGATGTTCTCAAACCCACCGTTGTCGCCATTCAATCAAACTGAATTGAGCAGCTCAGATTCCACAGAAACTGAGAACTACGAGGCATTATTGAATTTAGCTGAACGTTTAGGCGAGGCTAAACCACGCGGTTTGGCTAAATTGGAAATCGAACAATTGTTGAGCTACAAATTCAATGCTGATACACATCAAGGCGATCAAACATCTTGTGTTGTTTGTATGTGCGACTTTGAAGCTAGACAATTGTTGAGAGTTTTGCCGTGCAGTCATGAGTTCCATGCTAAATGCGTCGATAAGTGGCTTCGGGTAAGTCTATTATTTATTATTTATTTTAAAATATGATTTGTATAAATAAAGATATCGTTATCCCTGGTGTTTTACTTTATTAGGTAACTTAAGTTTTATAGGTTTTAAATAGTTCAATTGTAAATTAGATGTTAGATAGAAAATATTTGTTACAGTCAAATAGAACGTGTCCAATTTGCCGTGGTAACGCCTCAGAATACTTCAACAACAGTGATTGAAGATGTGTGCCATCAACAAAAGTATAAAAAAAAAATTCCCCGTTGCTACAAATTAACATTTTTCCTAGCAAATGAAAACTATACATTTCATTTTGAATATCAGCAGTGCCATTAGCCACCAGTTATATTATTATATCTGTGTACGTTTTGGAATATTACACTTGGAATTTATTCGTTACGGTACTAAAAAAGGCGTTTTTAATCATTTGTCAATTAATTTGTGAAACGCTATTTTGTTTTCTGTTATGAATTATAATTGATTTTTGGCCGGTAGTATCGTTCATAATACAAATTATAATTGTATTCATGAACGAATAGATGTTTTTCCATGTGTACACTTATACTTTTTCATAATCTACCTCGAACATTAGGTGAAAATTCTATGTTAAGTTTTTTGGTGGTAACCCACCAAAGTATCATCTACAATAAAATATTAATAACAAAAAGTTTGACGACGGAATTTAGTCGAAATGCGAATAAAAATTTACGTAATTACGCATTTTTCTTAACATTCGCTATACTAAAAAAATTACGTAAAAAACTAATCAGTATTTTATTCAATAATTTATTAATTGTAGTGTGATTAAAACTTTTTCTTGTAACTGAAATCATTGTTTCAGTTGTGATATATAATCAAAGTATGCTCAAAATGTGAGTTAGATAGTCATATATACTTTAAATGGTTGTATTAGAAAATTTTAAAAAAGACGTTGTGTGTTGCTAATTTAATAAATTTCGTCTTTGTTAATTTTTTATTGTATTTGGTACTGTTTAGAACACTGGATTATAATTTTACTAATGTCTGGAATTACTTATTTATACTATTTAATTTGTATTTATTTTGTTTATTGCGGGAAAATAAAATAAAACATATCTTAATATTTTTAATTATATTACACCAGTGTTTATTAATTGTATGTTAAATAAAAGTAGCACTTTAATTCATTCGGCTTTAAAACTTCTAAAACAAAATATATTTCACGCGTTCTCCAGTTATTAGTAAAATTTCAGTGGCGTAGAAGTACAATGTTAGTGTACACATATCCTTATCTGTGTATCGTCTTACGTGCTTATAAAAAAATTTACATTTACTACAATGTAAATACCGTACAGTGCCGTTGGGTCGCGTACTTTTCTGTCCCATCCCACCCGCTAAAATAAATAAAGTCCGCGGCGAATATTACCGTCGTCTTCTTAGTAAGTAAGTTTAATCACTTCTGTCATATGCGCGTAAGTAACACTGGCTTCATTGTTATTATTCANATATATTTACAAAGATGAAACTCATGAGAGAGAATGACTAATGGAAGAGAGAATGATCTTTAAAAAAATAAAACGATGCAATGCATAAATATGTCCAAATTCCAAAAAAATGTTTGTCGTTATTATTATCGTTTTAAAGTAATAGGTGTGCCTTTACATTGTACAACATTGTAATTGTTCTGTAGTCTTACGTTAATAATAATTTTGATGTGTTTACGGTTACGGCATGTTATAATTTTAAGCAAAAAAATTCAATCACACGTTTTTGTTAAAGTTTATACGTAATATGTTGTGTCAATAGATGTATTTTTAATTATTAGTAATGCAATAGGAATAAACTAATCCAAGTTTCTTTTAATTGATCTCATTTTATTTATTTTTTAAATCATCTACAGCATTTACTTAAATTGTTGTCTATTTATTTAAGGATACAAATTGAAAATTGAATTCGTATTACTACAAAATTAATTAGTATAAGTAATTGTTGTATATGATTTATGAAATATATTATTGGATGTTTATATTATTCTTATTGTAATCACATTTAATTGTGTTTATTTTAGTTTATATTTTATAAATTTAGTTTATTTTATATTCTACTGAAATATATAAATCAGTTGAATATCGACGCACAATTTTATTTCTAATTTTATAATAAAAAGTTCATAAATTTTTGTTATGATACTGTTCAAGTATTTATTTTAAATGTGATTAAAAGGTCCAGCTTTTTTATATTATTTATATTTGTACGCGTTAATAATCTGGCCTTTGAATTAATATTTAATTATTTTTACTGTAAATTGTGCGTCGAAGCTTATATTCACAATTCGGTTCGTATTCCTTCATATATTTTGTCACAAAAACCAAAGACATATCAGTTAAGTTTGGCTGTAGTGTCGTAACCACCTGCAGAGTAACGCCAGACCATTGGGACAGATAGATTAGGGAATGTACTTGTTGGAATCTTACGCTATTATTTTCAAAATATATCTAATGAAACTTCGCAAATAAATGTTTTGAATAGAATAGCGAAACGACTTCAATATGTCCATAGAATAGGAAAGCATCATTTAGCAATACAATGTGTAAACAGTTAGCAAAGAAAATAAGTGTTAACAGTTTGCACGAAACATACGCAATAGACTTTTCCTTATTGATATAAAAAAAACACAATTCGAATACTATATATGATTGTTATAATGTATGTCACTTTGTCTGAATGTGTATTGCTTTTTGTGGATATTTACAAAACATTTTATAGACAGCTTCTAGTTTTATTTCAATAAATCGTATATATAACAAAAAAACAAAACGTTTATTATATATATTCAACAAACTATCACAATAAATATATTAACAATACGACAAATTATTACAAAGTTCTATTTTATTGTCATGATACATTTGATGCAGTTAATTTACCAAATTTTAAGTCATATAATTTATCTGCTAAATCAGTAAAATATTCGTTATCTTCACAATGTTTTGCCATACTTTTTCCGATTAAATCTTCCCCGTAGAATGCTCCAGCCATACTCCCCGCCATGCCACTTATTGTTGCAGTATCTCCTCCTAATGAAATTGCATATTGAAGGGTCCTTCGAAATGGATTTGAAGTCTGTAAATTATTATAATTAATAATAATTTAATTAATAGTTTATTTATTACTTACATTGATATCTTCAATTTCTGACTGAGCTCGTAAAAAACAATAAATTGCTGTAGGAACTGAGTATACGGCGACCATGCTATGTCCAAGACTTTCAACAACTTCTTCATCAGAAGTTGAAGGAACGTTTCTTAAAAGTTCACGTACTAATTCCATTTGACTTGCGAACGGTGCTGGATGTCCTATACCTAAACTAAAGATACATAAAGAAAAAAGTATGATTATTAATTAAATAAATACTTCAAATATTTACCCTTCCTCATCCTTTTCAATTTTAATTAATTTTTCAATTAATTCAGTTGTAAATTTATCTGTATCGATTTTCTTATTAGAATCATATAATAAACTTTGATGCACAGCAATGCAGTTTAACATAGACCCTGTAACACCTTGTTTATGGCTGTGAGTTATTTCTGCAGATGTCTTCGTTGCGTTTAACATTTCGTTGTAATTATCGTAATAATATAAAGCAATTGGTGCAATTCTCATAGCAGCTCCATTATCGACTTGTCCGGTTTGTTCTAAAGCTGGTTTAAATGGTTCACGGAATTTGTTCGCGCGTAATTTATGAAAGATATTTGCAGTTCCATCACCATAGCCGCGTTTAGGGTCAGTAAAATATTCTTTTACAAATAATTTGGCCAGTTTTGTTGGTTCTAACTTATTTGGTTCGTCTAATAAACTTTGCGCGATACATTTTGTCATTATAATATCTTTCGTGCATTTTTTAATTGGTGCTAAAAATAAATGATTTAAAATTAGAATTTATTGATAAATTAAATATATAATCAATACCTTTAAACATAGGTCCATCTAGTTTATCAAAATATTTTTGTAAGACAATTTTAGAACTTGATGTGAATGAATCGCCGGCGAAAGGTGCCCCAAAACAGTCACCTATTAAAGTTCCAAGAAAACATCCTCGAAATTTACTTTTTAATATTAATGGATTAATTTTTGACATATTAATACAATTTTAGTACTTTGCCAAAATTCACTTAGTATAAATAGTATTTTTAGGTTACTCGGCAAATGTTTCAAGTAGCAAGTTTAATATTTATTTTCGTAACATTAAAATAGATTTAATGTAATACGTACTATTGATATTTTTGGCTTTTTACGGTATTTAAAAAGAATTTCTATTTTTGACATTTGCTCACGTGAAGTAAATGAAAAATATAAACAAACTCAGCCGCATTAAAATCCTCCAACAGTTTGACGATCACATGTAGCTGAATTTCTAACTTCAAATCAGTGTTATCTGTAAGGTAAAAGGTTAGAAAAATTTTACACAATTTCATCATTTTTTTAAAATTATTAAATTATTACAACAAGGTAATAAACATTAAAAATTCCGTTTAAAAACACTAAATTATTTAAAATTATAAAATGGCATTAATGAATATTAGATTACTTTCAAAATGTGGACAATATATGGCAGAAAATCTAAAATTTCATAAGAGGTATGTCATTTAATTCTTGTAATTTTATTTTATATTAATTATAATATTTTTCAGATTCATCGCATTATCAAACACAAAAATGTCAGCTACAACTGAAGCTGAAACAAAATCGAGCGAAGGTACTGAAGCAAAAATAGAAGAAATTAATAAAGAAATTGGTACATTAAAAGAAAAAAATAATGAACTTATGGTATATAAATGAAATATTTATAATTTTGTTTGTTTTTAATATTTATTTATTGCAGGATAAATACAAAAGAGCGCTAGCAGATGGTGAAAATTTGCGCACAAGAATGACAAAGCAAGTACAAGACGCAAAAATATTCGGAATTCAAAGTTTTTGTAAAGATTTACTAGAAGTAGCAGATGTCTTAAGTAAAGCGACTGAAAGTGTTCCTAAAGATGAAATAAGTGATAAAAATCCTCATTTAAAAAGTTTATACGAAGGGTTATGCATAACTGAAGCACAATTAAAATCTGTTTTTAAAAGACATGGCTTAGAATTAGTTAATCCAATGAACGAAAAATTTAATCCTAATTTACATGAAGCATTATTCCAACAGGTACTTTTTTTTAATTATATATAAAGGACTCTATAAAAATAATTATAATTTCTAGGAAGTACAAGGAAAAGATCCTGGAACCGTGGTTGTAGTCTCAAAAGTAGGATACAAATTACATGAACGAGTTATAAGACCTGCCCTAGTTGGAGTTGCGAAATAATTTTAAATTATTTGTTAAATTGTAAAATAAAAATTCCATAGATATAATTTTGCTATTGTATTATAGCTATTTATAAGATAAGACAGCTTTAAAATTGTTTTGTTAAATTTTATCATTTTGTAACAAAATAAAAACACCTGTAATATAGCTCACAAAATGCGAATAAAACCACATTTACGTATTTTGAATATGATTCAAATATCTTTATGAATAATAAAATTATTTAGCTTTTCATGTATAAAACATATTTCCTTTAAATTGAAATAGTAAGGTTATATTTCAGGTATTTTAGTTTTTCTCAATTATCTCTGAAAAATAATACATTTATTAAGATAAAACTTGGAATATAAACAATTTATAATTGTTCTAATAAATTTCTGTACTATAAACAGGGATTTTTGCATATTTTAAGAGTTTATTAAAGGGGGAACTGTCAAGAAACGCTTCATTTCTTCACATTTTTTGAGAAGAGGTTTGAAAGTAAACTGATTATGACATTTATTTTAAACTTTTTACATGATCTTATATACAATTAAACTCTATTAACAGTACTTAGAAAATTATAAATATTCAACCTATCGCCTGAAAAATTACGTTGTTTATAACGCTACCAACAATTAAACTCTCCATGCCGGGGTACCTGCAGCTCAAACCGCTAGCTTTAAAATTATAAGCTAAAAATATTTTAGTTTCTCGTTAAATTGTTCTCAGTATAAATCAATTTTTTAAATGAAAACTATTTTTTTTAAAGGAAAAGTTGTTATTAGAAAACAAAATTTACATATTTTGTTTGTTCTTGTTGTATTATTATTATTAAAAATATACTTTATTTATATTATTAAAGGTTCATGCTGTGAAGGATAATTCACTTAAAAGTTATGCAAAATTTAAAAGTTAAATATTGAAAATTGACTAAACTACATTCCCCGGCAATAGTTA
>CM008239.1:1815196-1832092 GCA_002278615.1 Pogonus chalceus | reverse complement strand
CAAGTGCCGACAGTAAACTCAGTTCATTATATCAAAAAACTAACTCTAAAAGTTCGCAAAAATAGCTGGACTATATTTATATTTTGCGAAAAACGGGAAATTTTGGGGGTATTAGATTTATAGTGCGGAAATCGATTAAGAACATTATGAACCAATTATATTTCAAGTTTCATCTTAATGCCCGCATTATTTTTCGAGATATATACAAAAAAATAATAATAATAATAATCGAAATGCGCAAAAATAACTGGACTTGCCAAAGAAATTTCCAAAAGTCCAAAACGCGCATAATGTACAAATTCGGTCAATATTTTAAATATTCTAATTTTTTTATAAACGATAGATGAAATTTTGTCTTGTAAATATAATTTATAATTACGAACATAACTTTAATATTTTACAATTAATTCAAGAGCGTAACTTGATACTATTTACTATGAACAAAAAATGTTATCTTTTAGAGATAATAAAAACTTATAATTAATCAAAATGCAGTTTAAGTAGAATTATTTATTCTTCAATATACTATTGAAAATTTATCACAAACATATTTGAACCAAAGCAAAAATACAACCTGCAATTATCCCTTAATAAACAAATTATAAATAGTAAGTACTTTAAATACTAAACATAATAAACATTACAAAAATATAGTGCAGGAGTGTACACAAAAATAATAATAAAAATACAATTACAGGTACCTCAGTCTTTCTCAAATAAATATGAAAAACCTACACGTTGTGCTAAAAACATATTAAAATTAAGATATTAATACTTTTTCAATGAGATAATAATCAATTCATCAATAAATTGCGGCAATTAATATCAGAAACAAGACACGCACAACTAAACCTATAATAATTTTGAAAAGTATTTTTCAAAATTTTTACTCTGCACTATTTACATTAAAAATATAGATTAATTATTTATAATTATTAATTATTTAATAACTAAAAAAAGATATATTCAATTTATTAAATTACAGTATAGAATAATAAGTTGGTAATTTGAATTTTTTAAGTTTTTTTCCTTAGTTGGTAAAATTGCAGTTTACGAATATGACTTATTAGTTAACGGAATTTATTTTTGTTTAATTAAAAGTGATTTATTACTTTAAAAAGTGATTTATTTTAATAATAATGAATTAAAATCGGTTTATAAGTTAATGTTTGAACGTTCAACGATAAAATAAGGTAGGATTACTTTACTATACTGTAATAAAATTGAATAAAAAAATGTCGAATAGTAAACGTAAAATGTGATTATTTCATTTTAATCACATTTACTTAAAGGTCATACTTTTATATTCTGCATACTTGGAGATTGCGCGGGATTATATCCGTATAAAAATATCGAACAAATAACAAGAAAAGCCCCAAAAGTAAATTGTAACGTTAAATTAAAATCAAATAAATAAATTGAAGCAACACAAGAAATAATAATAGCCAACGAAGTTGCAAAACCTTTTAAAATATTATCAGCGTACTTAACAACAAGTGCAACAATTAAACCACCCCCCGCTTGTAGCACAACTAAATAATTCACAAAACCATTATACCCAAAGAAAAACCCCTGATTGCGAATAACATCCCCATCAGAAATAAAACAAGTTAACAATCCAAACGGTAAACTTAATAAACTTAATTGTACATTTCTCATCCAAACAGAAATATCCGAACCTTTTAACATTTTTTCGAAATAAATACCCGCGAAACCTGATAAAACACAGGCTCCTAGTGCAGCGCTGAAACCTAAAACCCGATTTTGTTCAGGCCCTGATACTTTTAGTGTATGCCCTTCAGATTGGGCCAATTGCACTAAAACTACACCTACTATTAAAACAACTAGAGCTAACCATTGAGTATTTAATAATTTCTTGCGTAAAATAAATACAGCGAACATTGCAGTTGTTAAAATTTTTAATTGATATGTTACCTAAAAAATAAATTCATAAATTAATCAATTCGCAGATGATTTTATTGAAATTATTACTTGATATGTTGCAGCATCTAAATGCGAAGATGAAACGTATAATAAATTATTTTGTATTATATATACAAGAGATGGAACGCAGATTTTTAAAGTATCAATAGGTTGTTTTACAATTGTATTATTAAGAGTTTCTATTAATTGTACAATACCACCAGATTGAACATAAACTATTACTAAACACGTCGCTAATTTAACTATTTCTGACATAACTACGGCTGTAAATAATACAATAACTCGTTAAAATTTATCTCAAATGCATCATAAAATATATTTACCGGTTGACGATAAAAACATATCACCGTCTCTAGTTCTTGCATATCGCATACTAAGCCCAACAATTGCATTTTGAAGAGTTAATGTTATAAGACTTATATACTTTAAAGTATCACTATTTTCTGTAATAAATAATATTTTAATCGTACAATAAAACTATTTATTATTATTATTAAACTTACTTTGTGTTTTCGACATTTTAATTGTAATTTTATTCGAAGTTTTATATATATTCGATATAAGTTTAATTTATTGTAGATTGTTCTAAATCATTGTTTAAATTATTATTTCGTTGCAATAAAATTTTGTATACGTTGACATTTCGTATATTGCAACACCCACATCAACATTTATTTAAGGTGAAGTTTGTACGATATAAATGTCAAACTATCTATTAAATTATTTTAAATAATTTAAATATATTAATTAATTATTAACTTAAATTATTTAAACTAAAATAATTTGATTGAAATTTTGTTGATGTATGTATTTACAAACAGTTAAACTTTAAAACGTGTTATTAGCAAGGTTAAATTATTATTATTATTATTATTATTATAAAATAATGGAATCATCTAGGTAAATAAAATATATAATAATAAATCGATTGATAATTAATAAATATATTAGATTAGGCGAATGCGAAGTATGTGGAGCAAATGCTGCAAAATATACATGTCCAAAATGCGAAGTAAAAACATGTACTTTAAAATGTGTAAATATCCATAAAAAAGAGTTAGAATGCGACGGTATCAGAGATAAAACCCGCTATGTACCAATGTCTCAATTTACAAATTTAGATTTATTAAGCGACTATCGTTTATTAGAAGACGCGACGCGCACGGTTGAAACGCTTAAGAAAGACAAATCGAAAAAATATACACGACAACGAGGCGAACTGCCTCGAGTAAGATATTATAACATCATTTAATTAATAAATAATTAATGAAATTATTTCAGCATTTATTTCTATTAAAAAAAGGTCTACAAACTCGCAATATAACCATTCAGTTTCTTCCTGGAAATTTTGAGAAACATAAAAAAAATACTACGTACATTGATTTTAAAACTAAAATTATTTATTGGCGGATTGAATTAATTTTTAGTCAAGCTGATAATTTAAAAATAGTTCAACCGAAATGTGAGGAATCATTAAAATTATCAACGATTGTTAATAATGTATTATATTCAAATGAATTGTTAAAATATTATCAATCAACTGGACTAAGCGGGTTAAATTTTTATTTAAAAGCTGATATGAAATCGGGAGAAAAATATTATCTATTAGATCCTAGTTTAAATATTAAAGATAATTTAAAAAATAAATTAATTATAGAATTTCCTATTATCTATATTGTTTTCAAGGATCATAGTTATTTATTTGAAACAGTTGATTCTTCAGGTATTTTATTATTAAATTAAATAAATACAGGTTTTAATAAATTTTTATTTAAATTATAGACGAAGAAATGGAAAATTCAGAAGTTTTAAACCCCGTTAAATATATTTCTAAAATAGTAAATAAAGAAAATGCAACTGAAAAGAAAAAAGGTAACTTATTATTCAATACAGAATATTCTGATTTAGAAATATCCGATGAGGAATTATAATTTTATAAAATTTAATATTTAAAATATAATGTCTTTATTATATTTTTTGAGTACATTTATTTGAACCTCTAGTTCCTTTAGATCATAGTTTAATTCTTCAGTTCATTTGGGCGTATATTTTTTTTTATAAAATTTTGTTTCGCTACTTTACAAAATATTTGACACTATATTAGAGCTATTTTCTTGTAGCTTTAATTTATTAATATAATAGCTCAAATAAACTATAGAAAATTATTTATATAAATAACCCATAACATTATTGTTTAGCAAATACCTTCATTAACAATTATAAATACGTTGTTTAAAAATTATTTTTTTAAATTTATTTCGTTCACAACACCCAAAAATATAGAATAAAAACAAATACAACTATACACCCAGCTGCAACTTTGACATACAACGATTTAGTATTTAAATACGTGGCATCTTTTTTATATTTTTGAGTCAAAATCGATAAATTTTGCGTTTTTGTATCTAATTCTAAAAAATAAATACATCTTATATAGTAAAAACTTAAATATGTTTTATCATTTGAAGTACCTGATAAAACAGTTCCTCGTTGTAAAACATCATCTATATTTTGAACCATAATTCTTTGAACATCATGTAATTGATTATTTATATTAGACATATTTCTCCTAGCTCTAGAATCTGTGAATATTTTTTTAGCTTTTTGAATGTATGTATCAAACTCGATGAACGGATAAGGTCGTGTGACAATATTAACCCGTTTTCCATATTGTGCATGAAATTCTTGGGCGATATCTTCTAAATATGAATACGCTAAACGTTTTGAATACGTACGTTCGCATAATACTATATAGCAAACATCATTTTCAATTAAATAACTATAAAATGATTAAAATTAATTTTAATTATTATTTTGATTTCGATTTGATAAACGTACTGAAATAGATAGGGCCCGGTTTCGATAGTACATCGAGGAGGAGACTGTGGTCCTAATTTACGGAATAATAGTTTCGCTTGACTTTGATAATCTAAAATATTCCTTCCAGACTACAAGTAAAGTTTACGTTTAATAGTCGATTTATTATTTTATTTATTTATTTAAAAACACACCTGTTCGTCCTCTTGCATTGTTGCAGCTAACGGTAAACCGTCAACAACGCGAGCAATCATTGTCATTAACACCATGATTTTTATTTTATATTAATTTGTTCAATATATATTTCAATTAACTTTCATTAGAGAATAATATTTAAAAAGGTTATGTACACGTCATTGTCAACCACGTCAATATATTTAGTTTATATAGAATCCGTTATGCGCTTTCGGAATCGGAATAAAAGTATGAAATGGTATGAATTAATTTTATTTGAAAATTTTGGATAATTTATTTAACATAATAGTGTGTATAAATATCAGATTACAACGTGAGCGATTACTATAGCCTCTACACCTTTTCTGTATAACACAGAAATAATATAAAGCAGCAAGCACCAATTTAAACAATTTTAACCCTTAACTTTTTTAATCCTAATTTGTATTTTCTCAATCGTTGCATAATTATGTAAAATATTTTTATTATATTTGTGATAGTACGTATGTAAATATATATATTTTGTAAAATGAATCTATTTGGCACAACTCTTAATAATCGCAGTCTTATTATATGTAACAAATTCGATTTCTTTTCTTGACGACGACGACGACGACGGATTTATGAAAATCGTGCATTTTAACATTTAACATCTGATGGATTCCACACAAAATTGTTGCACCTAATTTACGTAAAAAATATTTAATCTAAAATAATAATAAGAGAGCAATATATTGCAACAATATTGTTTGAGATACATCTACTATCTATATAAAATACATTTATATAATATTACAATAATTTCAACAATTATATAGAACTTATTTATTATATACTATATAGAACGTTCGAAAAAGAATTTATATTGTCAACATCACTACTCTTTTACGAACGCACTTATATTTATAAAGCTTATTTTATTTTATTATTTCGTATATCTTGTCTCTAATATATTTTTTTAAACACTATTAACGTTGTAACTAAATTAGGCCATTGTTTGTCAATTTGACGCCGATTCTAAAATTATAAAATTGAGCTAGCTGCTTTTAATTTCTTTTTTTTTTATATATATATTTTAATTTGACGTCAATGTTTCTAGAATATATATTTATTTTGATTAAGAACACATTTTAATAACATTATATGTTACATGAGACTTTTAATATACTATATAAATATTTTGTATAATAAAATAAACTATACTAGAAGATATGTGTGCATAATTGTTATTGTTTTATTTAAACACAAAAAAAAAAGTTTGAAGTAACTATTAATATTGTAGCTAGTCTAGAATAATTGCCCCAATTTATTAAAATAACTGCACGATAAAACTTATAAAAATATGTAAATACGTAATAAAAATATTCATTTAATAAAATAAAAATTGATAACAAAATGGCACCTATGTTTCTGTTTATAAATAACATTAAAATATATACAGATATATAATAAAAATATACAATTTTTTTTCTGTTATAAATGCATATGGAACGGACTGACTATTAAAAGTTTATTTATATTTGAAAAATAAATTAAAATTTTGGTGTTTATTAATTAACAATATTTTGTTTACGCTAGCGCAGCTGTAAAAAATTAAATTGTTGCTTTAAAAAAATAAATATTATACATTGTTTAAAAACTATGTGCATTACATTCAAATTTTTGTCATATTTCACAAGTTAACAACCATTTTTTTTACCTTTGTGCGAATTTTATTCCATTGACTAGATGTACGTGTAATTCAATCTATATCATGTAAAACTTCTTCTAAGATTCTTACGCATTGACTTGGGAAATAACCAACCTTTAAAAAATTACGCATATAACAAATATGTGTTTATAAAATTGTTTTTATTTTAAAATACATACTTGGCTACCAAATTTACCCTTCCATTCATGACCGTCGGTACTTAATACGCGTATTTTATTACCCGGACGAAGTCTTAAATGATTATTCGCTATTGGTTCGTACGTATCTATTACCAAAGCTACAAATTGTTTGTAGGGCCATTGAAGTTTTGCGTTTTCTTCCAGTCTTTAATCAAATATTTATTATAAATTATTTTACAAGCGCGGATATTTCAACGAAATAAATTAAACGGGAATAAAAGGGAACATAAAAAATAAAACAAATACAACAGAAAAACCAAAAAATTTTTTTTTTAAATAATAATAATTTAAAAAAATCATACCTTTCATAATTCTCTCTAAGACTTGTATGTTCATAGAACTCAACTAAATCTAAAATATTTTTAAAAAATCTCGACTCAGAAAGATAATAATGTTCCATATCTTCCACTTTCTTTTTAAAAACTCTCATATGCCGAACTGAATCCATAGTCCTACAAAAATAAAAAAATAAATTAAAATCAAATAAAAATAATTATAAAAAAATTACTTTAAGCTGAGCGCATATCGAGCTTCTTCAGTTTGCGAACGTATCCTGAGCAAATAAGTTCCAACAATTCTATTTTCTAAAATATTTGTAGCAGCTTCGCGTTCCATTTCACCAGCGTACCTGTTAATAAAAAAATTATTAATATTACGAAGTTACCAATGAATTAATAATTACCATAATTTATCTCTCATATCATTATCTAAATGATCTAAGTGTGTAGCTCTGGTTCCAGAACAATTACCAGATAATTTAATACACTCTTTATGAACGGCGATTTTACACGTATTGCATTGATAACCTTGATAAATAAGACCTTTTAAAAATTTTGAACATCTATTGCAGTTAATAGGTTTTTTAAATGTTGTCATTTCAAATTTATGATTAGTACTATGTAAATCTAATGGTTGTATATTGTCCCTAAAAATGAAATAAAATAATATTAGATGAAATTTAAAAAATATATATAATATAATACATACAATGCTTCCTTTATCGCATTTATCATTTTCGTTTTTAAATCAATGCTTCGCGCGTATAAAGTATAAACTGTGCTTTTATCTTTTTTGACTAATAACCATTGGTAGGACCATCTCGCTTCGCGATTTAATACAGGTCGATTTGTAACATCTTGTATATAAAAATGTTCTAAGTATAAAATGTTTTTATAACTAAATTGATTGCCCTATAAAATTTATATTTATATTTACATAAATTTATTTTCAAACATTAGAATAAAATACCTTAATAGCTTTGCAAAATATAATAACTTTACTAAAAATAAAAACATATCTTAAATGTAATTTTTGATCGTCATGAGATTTTATTTTAAGTTCGCCGTCTTTTAATAAACGCCCGTAAAACTCTAATGGATATTCCATAGGCATACTCCATTCTGTAATATTTTCTTGTACTTGTTTTAATAAAACTAAATGATCGCTGTCTCTTTTAACTTCGTTTATATATGCAGCTACATCTATCATTGCAGCTTTTGCTCGTTTTAAAGATTTATATTCTTCGTGATTCTAAAAATATAATCTTATTTCACATGTTTCATGTTTATTAAATGGAAATACCTACGCGAGACGTTTCCTCAATAAGTTTTTCTAAAAGTAAATGATATTTTAAAATTCTTTGCATTGGAACTGATAAAATATCACGTAGTTTAAATTTCCCCTCATTTGCTTTTTCTTCGCATTTCTATAAAATGATTTATTAGATTTTTTTAAAAAATTATTTAAAATATTTATCGTACCGAAACAGTATCAGCTAATACGTCATCTTTATCAATTAATTCTTGTAAAAGTGCTTGCGCGTCTGTTAAATTAGCGCAATAACTACCGTAAATTAAAAATCTATCTTTCCATTTTAAAAATATTGTACTCAGATCTGGTTTACCATTTTTACTGAAATTTAATAATTCTTTATGAAATCCTAAATGAATTTCATATAATTCCTACAATATAAATCATATTTAGAGTATTTATTTTTTCGATCAATATTTAAAAACTTACAGGTATTTCTTTAAAAATAATATTTAAATATTCTAAACATAATAGTTGACTAAGTGGCGTTCTGAAAGTATTTTCTAATTTAAATAGAACATCAACGTAATTTTTTTCTGTATCCAATAATTCTTTTATTACATGATCTCTTTTTTCAACTGGCTGGCTTGTACTTGTCTGTTAAATATTTAATTATTTTGTAATAATTGTATTTACTTATTTTTAAAATACTAATTAATTTGAATCAAATTAATACGGTAATATATATTCCTTAATGGAATCTAATTAGATAACTAGACTATATAAAAATGAATAGACAGCAAATAGCGCAGTTTTTGTATATTATCGTAAGTAAAATGTGGCGTATTACCTGTTGAACAGAACATAAGTCCTGGTAAATTTCTTCATTTTTGATGTGAGAGTAGTAGGAGCCAAATTCGGAATGTTCATGAACATCGTGCTGATGAACCGGCGTATCTCTAACACAACATAAGCGCATGCCAATCATTCAACACTGAGAGCATATTAAGCCAAACACACCATGCTTCGATTTAGAATACATTAAAAAATATATTCTACATTACGAAGTTAAACTTAAAATATTTACGAATGAATAATTTATAATAAATACTAAAAAAATTGTATGACCTCACATAAAAAACAGCCAATTACACTACAAAAATCTGTGATATTCACTATTTTATATATATAAAAAGAAACGAAGTGCTTTGTAAAATAAAAATCAAACAATAACCGAGCATTATATATTATTAAAAAATAATAAAGGTAACACACTTTAATTTTTAACAAAATATATTTATTTTTAATATTCGAGGATATAACACGAACCTCTGATAAAGATCGAGGTGAAAAAGTTACGTAACATAGATCTTCATACACCTCTTCGTCGTGTTCCTCTAGACGAGGACATTTTATGCTGAATTTCATCCAACTGCACTCTGGACTACCCGTAGTCTGAGTGCTACGAATTAATCCTCATTTATGGTAAATATTTTACGGGAAATTATTTATTTTAAACGTTTATATAAATTAAATAAATAAAAAAAAAGTACTTACATAACTTGTAAACTTTGATAAATATCTTCTTTACTTCCATTTTTATGACTGGAAAAACCTCTGAAACAAAAAAATATATTAATAAAAATACATTAAAATTAAATAAACGCAACTTACGGAGAACATTTTTTTAGAGCTTTAGAAGTATTAGATAACTTAGATAATGTACATAATACTCTATGAAAATTAGTTAAATCAAATAACATAAACGGATCAAATAAATCCGAGTCTTTGAGCCCAAAAGCATTTCTACATGTTTGTAAAAACGTTTCTATATTCCGTAGACATAAAAACTGAAAACATATAAAATTAGTTTAAATACATAAAATAAATAAATAAATTTACTTGAGCCATTTGAGGTTTCTGATTAACATCTTTAAAGTCAAGACAACCAGAATCCAATACGTTTAATAAATTACATAGCAAAACGCCATCGCGTAATATATTTGCTAAATCTACAATTCCTGCTGTTGGTAAATTAGCTCGATGGTCACTTCGGAGGATATCACAACGAGTTAACCAATTTGCACATTCTCGCCACAATTCTCCACTTGTTAAAATTGCTGTAGCCATTATAATTATCTATGTTTCTTAATATCAGTTTCTGAGCAATTGGTTTTAATTAACCATAGTGTGTAGGACAGCAAATACATTGTATACTTAAAATATTTGACACTTTATGTAAATAAATATTATAGTTTACGTTAAATATATACATGTTTGACAAGATACATCTTGTTTTATTTGTTTAATTATTTCCTGTTTTATATAATTCAATTATTTGATAAAGTTATATTATTGCTTATATGTTTTAATTAATTGATTAGATAATTCCTTTTATAATTAAATTAATAAAAAAGCACTTCTATTTACTAAATGAAATGCCAAACTGCCATCACTAACATACATTGCTGCCAACTGTCTGATAAAATTCATTTTAACCAGTTTGAACTAGTAAAATCCAAATATATACAAATCAGAAAATGATATCTTACTTACTTCTTTGAAAAATAAAATAATTAAACGTACGGATAGATAAATAGGATATAATATGAATGCATTGAAAACAAGGAATGAATTTTATTTTTATAAATTAATAAATAATTGTATGGTCTTTATAACTAGCAAAAATATAAGTAGAGTTACATAAATAAATAACAGTTATAGAAGTAGAAATGGAAGTTTTTAACGAAAATTAAGAAAAACATTGTGTACATTAATTAATAAATACATGGAATCACTGTAATATTTACGTAAAATAATACATAAAATTATATTGTCACCACATTTTTATATAAGTTACCAATGATGTTACAATTATTTATTTTATAAACATTGGCAACAATTTATTTTTTCAAATTGCGCATATAATTTTCCAAATAAGTTAATTTTTATAGTAAAATACTGGCGTTTTTTTATGCTTAAAATAATTATTAGATTAGAAGACATAGAACTTAATATAAAACGATATTTGTTGAAAAATTAATAGCGCCATTTGAAACAAAAAATACTGGCTAAACTCATGAAATTATATATTAGGCATTTACAAATATGGCTGACTATAAGAACCTAACAATGTTTAATAGCAAACAATATTTAAATATAAAATGTAGGTACATATAAGTTTTTTTTCCACAAAATTCAACTCGAAATATATACAATTACTTAATTAATAAATATTACAATATCACTTAATAATCGGAACTTATAATATTAATATCGTTCGTTGGTATTGCAAAAAATATTCGCATTTGTTTTATTTTTTAAATACAATCACGTGATGTAAAATGTGCGTTTATATGTGATATTCAATTGTCCGTTGTTATGGTTACCTATTATCATCCATGACAACTTGTTTAAAGAGTTGAACGCCAGTAGACATTTGCGATTTAACTTCATGATTACCTAAAGCTGCAGTACCATCTTTTGCTATAAACAACTGAAGTCCCGATGCTAAAATAGAAAAACATAAAAATAGCAATGTTGCCAATCGTTTGAAGTTAATAAAAAAAGCCATTATACTAATTTGAAAGCTCCATTAAATATTAAAACCTACTTTCCGCGCTTTCATCTGCTTGTTCAAGATTAGTATTTTTCAAAAGCTCGGCAATTAAATTATCCGGGTTAACTCGAGTGACTTCAACACGTCCTGATACTTGTCCAACATCTTCTTGAGCTTGAGCTTTTTTCCGTCGTTCTAGTGCAGCTTTTGCACGATCTAATGAACCCGTTTCACTTAGCGCAAGACTTCCAGAACTTGGATTTCTATAATATTTTTTTAAATTCACTTTAAAATATTATATATTTTTTTGTTATTTTTTCACTATTGATTAACAAATTTTTTATTTATTTGTTTGTTAATCATTAATAATAATATATCTAAAGCAATTTTTACGTAATAATTTATAATAAATCATTAAAGGGTATGAAATTGTTAGTATTTATTAAATTTAAGAATAAAGAAGAAGAAATAAGATTGAAAATTCCCCTTTAATGAAAAAGAAAATAAGAAGAAATATAAGACAACACAATACATGCAATTTGATATAAAAATCTGGCCTTGAAATAACGAAATACAAGCAATTATTTAATATAAAACAAAACAATAAAACAATTGCTAAAAAACAAATGAAATTTTAACGAAACAAAATCTAATCAACAACAATAATAAGACATCACAAAAGACAGTACATTAACGGTGTAACACTTGGACGACGTAAAATCGAACACTGTGCGACATCGGGGCCCTGTATAGGGGCAGCGTCTTCGGGACTGGTGGCCACGGGGGCCAATTTACCGCCAGCACTACCCTCCAGTAGTTTACGATGGGGTAAACCCCTGCAAAAGGAATCAAAATGGCCCGGTGCAAAAGAGAACACTTAGAGATAATGTTAATAGAGTTAGTACAGAATAAAAAATGTACATTCCCCAATTAATTTATTGTTAATAATAATAATTATAAAAATAAAATGCCTTGCGTCTTTTTTTCTCAACATTAATTATTTTAATACCTTCAAATAGAAAAAGACGGTTCGACATTTTGGAAAAATTGAAATTAAAATACGTACGCAAACTCATGATGCCCAATGCCTTTTCTGGAAAGATGCGCGAAATAGGGAATAGTGTAACATTGTCAAACTTTTTAAAGGAAGGAAAAATGTAGGATGCAAAGCAACTCATAAATAAAAAAAAAAACAGGGTAACAAATCGCAAACATGTTAATAAATTAATAAATAAATTGAATATTAATAAATTATTGCAGAAAACCATGCAAGTGTTACCAACCTGTTGGTGTAATTATTCTGTTGATCAGCTCCTGGAAGGCTAGATCTCAAACTGTTGAGAGAAATAGCTCGTTGTCCATTTGTTTGAGAATTAGGATTATTACGAAGGATCGGTGAACCGGGTAATTTAAAAATACTATTTGTCGGACTTGTTTTTATAGGCGTCGACTGTTTACCAACACTTTGTGTCCGTCGTTTTGTTAACGGAGTTAAAAACCCTATATTTTGAAAGATATTATCCGATTTTTGAGCGATATTTTGAAAAATACCATCATTTTTTTGATTATTTTTACTTTTTATCGGAATTTCATAGTCGCTTTTACTTCGTAATACACCTTGACTAAATGAATTTTTAATATCACGGAAACTACTTCGAAATGATTGAGTTGTTTCCGATTTAACTAAAACTCTTTTATAATGCGGTATATGCTCAACATTTTCTTTAATTGTACTCATATTTCCGATATTGTTGTTAAAATTTTTATTCCGCAATTCGACAAGATTTGAACCAAGAAATACTGCTTCCTCGTTATTTAAAGTACTATCCGGTGTACCGAAAATTTCACTAGGAGTACTTGTATTACTAATATTACTAAACTGAGTTTGTAAAATTGGAGTACTATAAACACTATTATCATTATTTTCGCGTAAATTCATAAGACAATTTTCAAAATCTAAACTTTCAACAATCGAGCCTTTTGGTGTACTAAATATTTCTTCAGTTGGTGTTGGTGGAGGAGTTTGCGAATGGGACCAAAATTTATTTCGAGATGGATCCATTAAGGTTAATCTAGGGGAAATTGGACTAAAAGGGGCGGTTGGTAGTAATGTCGGGGCCCACATTGTTCTCCCTGGTAACCTAATAAAACAAATGATGACAATACATGCATGCGAACCAAAATAAACCGAAAATATGGTGATTTTTTGTAATTTTAAAAGCTGTAGTTTTATTTGTATGCATGCTCCATCGACGTGTCATTTTGGAACAAGGCGTGTTTAATTTTGTAAAAATATCTATTGGCAACAATGATTACATATAAAAACAATTGATATTTTCACAAAATTATTATATAACATGCTGATACCGCGTGCAGTGTATAAAAGTAATTTGAACCAATTTTTGGTTGAAGATATATAGATATAGACACATACATGTATATTTAGATCTAATTACCTGCACAATAAAAATTCACCGCTTGTTATGAAAGAGAAGAGGACATAAAATAATAAGAAAGAGATAGAAAACGAAAGGAACATTAAAAGAAACCAGATAATTAATTACAAATGATAAAAAAATATATATCATGTAATTATTTCTAAGCAATAATTAGAAATTTTGTCAATTGCATTGTATGATTCTGCGAAGAATAAATTAGAATTATATGTTATTAATATATATATTTTACATGATTAAAATTGGCTTTAGAACTTCCGGTATTAATTTGGAGTGTTGCCAATGTAGCATAATAAAATATTCCAATGCAGTAATACAATTTGTAATAAGTGTTTTGTTTGTAAAATAAATTATATAAATAAATAAATAAATATAATTCTAAAGCCTCATTTTGTTGTTGTTTTTGTTGAGATATAATTTATTTATTTTTTTTTTTTGTTGATTTTATAAAATATTTACCTAATATGTCCTGAATCGCCACTACTAGATTGTCTACTATGTTGACTATGACTGTTAATACTACTATATCCTGAAGCTCTAGACATTTGACTTGTACTGCTAGAATTTCTAGAATGTCCAGGCTCGGTGTTACCGGGAATATCACTGGTTTCAAGTTGCTGCTGCTCCACCGCAATGGAGTTAATATTTAAATCATTTGTTAAAATAGTATTTGGTGTTGACGAAGGCGGTACTGAAGGGTCACAAGATACAACAATAGTATCACCACTTAGACCATATTGACCACTTAACAGTTCTGTAAATTTATTATTTGTGTTTTATTTATTGATCTATGGTTCGGGGCTTGTGTTAATAATTTACCGGAAGAGAATAAAGGCGTTCTCTTTTTAGGAAGACTGCCAAATCCTGAGCTACCGCTCGCTATAGAACCGGCTAATGAGCCACTGGAAAAATCATCGCGAATACGTGGGTCTACAACGGTCGCTTCTTCAGCGGTTGCAGTTGTTGGCATAGTTTTGTGCTTTAATGACGGGGAAGGGCTGTAAATATTTTTTTTTATCATAGTGTTTTGTATTTCAATGTTTCCAATTGTATAACATAAAATAGTTGTTGCCAATAAACTTTCGTTTAATATTGCCAATTGTAAAACATAAAATAAACTATAAAATATATGTTGCCAATATACTAAACAGAAATATTCAATTAGGCTGATTAGAACACTGTAGTATTGCCAATTGTATNAATTTTAAAGCCAATTAATTTCTAAAAATTTTCTTGATTTAACTGTAATTGCTACATTATAAATATTTGTAGAAGAAAAAACTTAAGTTAAAAATAATATTATAAAATAAATAAGGGAACTACAAATGATACCAATAAACTGTTAAAACAACAAAATTCTAAGGGAAGTATTTGAAAATATCAATGTTACCAGAAAACTAAATAAAAAATTTCGAGTAATGATAGTTGTAAACCTGTGAAAATAACAATGATATCAAATAAAAAATAAAAACTTACACTTTAAATAAAACATCCCCACTAATCATGGACATTTTAATTTCAACCCTTAACATAGAATTATCTTGTCGTCTTCTAGCATCATAGCCCTCTAAAAGGCATTTTCGAGTACTTAAACCAGAACCTGCAAACTCAGCAAGATTCAAATCGACGAATCCTAATTTCTGGAAAGATCTTCCACCCTTGCATTCTTTCCGCACACTAACACGAACTATACAAGGCTCCAGAACACCAGTACTCGCGTTCGCTGTCATTTTACACGGAAATTCAAAACGCGCACCCCATTTCACCGTGTGTTCTTTCACTTCTTCTCTGTAACAAACAAACAAAGGAATTTTGTATTAAACAAAAAAAAAACCCTCAACTATACATTATAAGAATTATTTTCGAAGAAAAACAAATTTCCCGACGCTAAAACTACTTTCCACAGTTCCCTAACGTGTAGGCGTCCACTTATCTAATATATTTTCCAGGAAATGTATTTTCCAGTAGATGCATTGAACGGAAAAATTAATTAGTTTATTTGGAAACCAGATGAATTAACTTTCCTGAGAAATTCATCATTTATCAAATAAATCCATTAACGTTATGAATGATATTGTTTTAATGAAATAATTAAAAAAAAATTATTAATTCTGACATATTTTTTCCCAGACTTCAAAAGCAAAATTATTAATAGGTTGTAAATTTAAAAGTTCCAAGTGTTATTTTAAGATAAAATTTAATTATAAAACTGTTACAGAGTTCAAATCTAAATTTGGACTTGGTATTATTAAATTAAACACGGATTTTACGTGCCATGGTCAAAGTCACATTTACATTTATTTGTTATATGTATTTATTTACAAATTTGATTTAATTTATAACACAATATACGAATAATCAATATATTTTGTACTGTAATATAATGTATATTGATTTCATTATTTTCATATTAAATTGGTAGATGTAAATGTAATTAAACAACAGCGGTAGTAAAAATGTTCCCAAAGCTGTAAACTTAATAACTTTAGTGTTTTTACGAAATTGGTTCATTGTTAATTTTATAAA
>CM008239.1:1756312-1775445 GCA_002278615.1 Pogonus chalceus | reverse complement strand
TGAATTTGTTTAAAAAGTATATATTCAACTTTTTTTTTTTATTTTACGTGAAAATTTTCTTTAATTAATGGCTGATAACGTTTAGATATCAGACGAAATAGTTCGGGCCCGAGATAATTCGGGCGATCGAAATAATACAGTTGAATAAAATCTGTTTAGTTTAATTCTGAAGATTTTCTATGATATATTTACTTCAATAATATAAAATTGTTGTGAAATATTTGTTTTATAGATCTGGAACTTGTATCAAATTTAATATGAATATTAATTTCTTTGTAAGGTTCGTTTTTTTTTGTCGTTTTTGTGATATAGTAGTAGAATTTTGATTTTAAGGAGCAATAATTAAAGCAGCAATGAAAGTAAGCCATATTTTATAGAAAAACTTGGCGTAATAAGATCTTTTATAATTTTTATGATCTTTAAAATAAGTATTTTTTAAGAAGTGAAGTCATACATATGTAAGATACTTTTCTATATATGTATTTCCATTTGATTTTTATAATTTTTAGCACCAGTGAAAATGCTACATGTTTGAAGAAAAATCTGCATAATGTGTTCAATAATAATTTTCTCAAACTTTAAGATATGTTTTCTTAAGAAATGAAGTTATATATGTGTAAATATCTCTTTTATAAGATTTCAATAATTTTACAATCTTTAAAAATGGTTATTTTATAAAGTCATCTATTGAGATATATTTTTCATGTGAAATCATTATTTCTTTTTGTACTTTAACGAAAATAAGAAATATCTGTATAACAGGAAAAGCCAGGCGTAATAAGTTCAATAATAATTCTAGTAAGTTTAAGATAATTTTTCTTAAATAATCACAATTTTTTAAATGTAGAATCCTTATTAATTCTGTATCTAGGGCCGTAACTAGCTTTTTGTGGGCCCTGGGCAAGACTTTCAAATTGGCCCCCCCTCTTTCATAAATAAACTTTATCATTTTTAAAAAAAAATTGGTAGCAGTCTTAATAAATAAACACAAAATAAGTATTCTTTCAATTGTTTTTGCCCGTAATTTTAATTTCATTTTATATTTGTTAATTTTAGAGACCTTTTTGGGCTCCCCTTCGATCTGGGCCCTGGGCAAGTGCCCCTGTTGCCCTGTCTGTATCCATTTAAAAATTGGTTTATTTTATAAGTCAATTCCTTCATAGAGAACCAATTCTAATATTGTTGTATTGTTTTAAATAATTATTGAAATAAGTAAAGCGCAAAATGATAAAATTTTGTTAAAAAGAAGTGAATAGTAAGTTTGTAAATAAGCATCCAGTTAAGTAAAGTTACTTGAGATTCATAACAGCACGATGCATTGATTCGAGGGTGCAGGATTTTGTCGTTAAGTAAACTCGTAGCTTGTTGCAACGTAACTATAATTAAAAGCAATTAAATCTGGAGTATTTGTTCAACACGCCTCGTTCGTTAATTAATTCGCTTGCTTACTAATCAGCAATCAAAGTTGACCTGTTCAAGATCACCATATACACTTATTTTTCAAAAATAATTAAATCACGTTTCAATAACAAACACATAGCTATAGATATTTAGTTTGCGTGTAAACTAATATAAAAATATGAAAGATTTTATTATTCATGGCAGTACTATGTTCGGAAGAGAAGAGAAACAGATAAATCATTTTATATGGAGAAAGTTATTTAAGAATTGTTACTCTTGCCCTATATAAAAACGGTTTTATTACCAATTGGATATTGATATCATCTTAGAAGTATCTCTCAATTAAAATTCTACTCTAACGCTACACCATTCGACCAACAATTTTTTATTTATTAATTATGATCTTCCAGAATATTTTTCATATATTATTTACAATTTTAATTGTTTTTGAATTTTATAAATTAAATTAATTCAAATTGAAAATACGGTCATATATAATAAACTAAAGACAGTTTTTTCTTTACAACTATTTCTAATATATCTTAGAAAATCAAGAAATCCGAGCACAGGTAGATTTTGATAATTCTCTTTTAGTTTTCCTTGCAATTTGGTATTTAAATGATGGTAGTATTTTGGCTGCTGTTTATAGTTTTCGTATAATATATAAAAAGAATTTATACGTTGAAATAAAAATGTATAAATGTATAAGAAAGATTATAATAATACGATGTATAAAAATGAAAAATGAAAAGATTGTAGACATACAACAGTTGTAGATGATAATACATAAATTTGAAATGCCATAAAAGTTAATGTAAGAACATATTGTCCGTATATGTAACATTTTAAATCGAATCTTAACGTTTTATTTACTGAATTTAACGGTTTATACTGAATGTTATCATTGTGTTGTTTGTTTCAGGCGCTATGCAACAATTTGAGTCCAAAAGATCGGTAAGTGCAATACATTTTACGTTTACTTAGAGTTTAGTTCGAAGTTGCTGTATATCTTGTTCTGTGTATGAGTACAGGTATACCGCGTTCAAGTGCGGATTCTTATTGCTTTACAGTGTTGGAGATGTTTATTTTTTTTTCAGGAATTTTCAGGAATGTTCTTCAGATTTTCAGGCATACTGTTTTTAATAAACTTCATGATTTAGTTTGTAATTATGATTAAGGTCTAATATCCAAAAAAATTAAATCAGTTTTCTTTAGAATATTCTTATATCTCATTTAAATATGATAAATTTTGGTGGCCCCAAAAATTTAAGGCCCAAATTAATATTATAAATTGATTTCGGGATAAGGATGTAGTATATAATTCTGATGATGGCCTAATCTCCAAAAAAATTTAAGATAGTTTTCTTGAAGATAGTCATATTTTATTTAAATAAGACAAATTTTGGTGGCCCTAAAAATTTATGGCCCGAATTAAACATAAATTTGATATCGTATTAAGAATGTTGTATGCAATTCTGATGATAGCCTAATAGTCAAATTTAAAAAAAAATCTGTTTTCTTGA
Organism: Pogonus chalceus; assembly: GCA_002278615.1. Lineage (NCBI taxonomy): Eukaryota > Metazoa > Arthropoda > Insecta > Coleoptera > Carabidae > Pogonus > Pogonus chalceus. The sequence continues at coordinate 1,772,521 of CM008239.1, read as the reverse complement.
AAATAGCGATTCGAACATGTTAAATTTTGGTGGTCCTTAAAATCCAAGGCCCGAGTTAAAATTATAAATTTTGATGATGGCTTAAAAGCCAAATTTTTTAAAGCCAGTGTTCTTAAAAGTAGTCTGTATACCAAATTTGAATATAATAAATTTTGGTGGCCCTTAAAATTTAAGGCCCAAGTTAAAGAAATAAAGCAGATTTCAAGTGAAGGATATATTTCTTATATAATTTATTTTATGAAAGTTTAAAGGCGCTATAAAAATGAGGCTTGCTTCAGATGACTTGTTTTCTTCGGGCCACTTCATTTTTTTTTTCTTCTTCCTGAAATCCTCAAATAAATATTAATTAACTTATAATAAATTGAATTATAGTTAAAATTTAATTATTTCCTGTAATTTGATTTAATAAAATTGATAAAATTGAAAAGAATAAGTTCCGCCACTGTAAGAAGTATGTTTGTTCGCGTTTTCACATCGCAAGTATTAAACTGATAGATTTACAACTACGTCACACAATGACGTCACAAAGCGTCGAGATGACGGCGCCCGTCGGACGATGCCACGGCGTCTACGAACTTCAACTAGACGCGTCTGACGCCCCCACAATACATGGCACCCATTACAGAATTTTTACAGAAAAATACTTTAAACTTACATGAAGTATATATTAATTTTCCGGAATTTTAATTTTATTTAATAATTTACTTCTTATACACCATTTACTTTGTTTTGCAGTTTTCCTAAAACAAAAAAAAATTATTAGTAATTTATAAAGATAATTTATATTTTTCAGGTTTTCTCCTTCAAAGTTAATGAGTGATGTTCCAGATCTCCAGTTAATAATTGATTTGACAAACACAAGCAGATATTACGATAAAGATGTAAGTTATTATTTTTTATAACTTCTAACATAAAAAATCTATAAAATATTTTAATATCAAACCAAAAGCATAAAATATTTTAAATGTTTACTGCATAACGTAAATTTAGTGGTTTTTATGAAAGAAATGCATGTGTTGTTTATATATAAATATAATATGTAATTTGGATAAGTGCTTGAAGAATTTGATTGAATTAAATGATAATAATTGCAATTTATTCAATAATAATCGCGGAACGAATCGTGAAGAAGTTGCAATGATTGCCCACGTTTCTCTTAATTTGCATTTAAAGTTTTTTACAACCTTGTAATATTATTTATATTCAGACAAGTACCACGATAATATATAAATAAATATATACTAATTTGCATTATAATTTTTTATTTAATTGATATATTATTTTATTTTATTTTTATATATTATATATTAAGACTAACTAACGTTAAAAGAAACAATTAAAAATAGAATGAAGGTATTCCAAGAAGCTGAATAATTTATTCAGTTAGATAAACTGCGTTAATATAATAGACACAACTTATAACGTATACATGTATGTTGAGATTATGTCCGATGGTTTAATAAAATAAGGTGGGGCTGATACTTTTTACCCAACCTGTATATTAGATATCTTCTATGTCTATATATTGATATACCGAACATTCTGCTATATGCTTTGTCTTAATTTAATAGAAATATGGACCATAATACCTCAAAAGCAATTTGTTATTTTTGAATCTATAATATTTCCACCCCAGAATTCAAGCAATTCAAATAAGCATAAAATGGATGAAAGTTTTTGTAGAAGTTTTGATAAAATATTTTCAAAAATGATTATTATTATTATTAGTGTTAAAAGCAATTTATATCGTAAGAATATTTTGCGAATTATATTTATATAAGAAATTTAAGAAACTAGAGTCTTTAAGTATCTTTAATAGTATTAAGAACATGGTTCTATATTTTTTAATATTGTTAAGTAATTTTATATTTCTTCAAATTAATTTATATTCCAAGCTATAAAGAGTAAATAATCGGAAAATTTTGTTGATTTTTATTTTTGACAAATCAATTTATTGGACTTTCAAATATTTCTTAAAAATTGTATGTTTGCTCTTAATAGCCTTTCCAATATGAATATTTATTATATTATACTAGCAAGAAATATTTTCGAATTATATTTTTATGTTATAAATGCAAAGCACTAGGGACTTCGAGACCCCACAATCCTACAATTCAATAGAACATAAAAAAAAAATCAATTTTTATCTTTTATTCTAATTGTAAGTAAAGAATATATTTTAAAAAAGAATTTTCAAGACCTTACAATGCGAAATTTATTAATATTAGAAATTTAAAATAAATTCAGATCTTCCAGATCTCACTATATACCAATTCAGAAGAATATTTTAAAGAATAATTTTAATTATATTTATAGTTTTTCAGACTATTTTTACAAATTTTTAAATTNAAAAAAAAAAAAAAAAGAATCTTCAAGACCTTACAATGCGAAATTTATTAATATTAGAAATTTAAAATAAATTCAGATCTTCCAGATCTCACTATATACCAATTCAGAAGAATATTTTAAAGAATAATTTTAATTATATTTATAGTTTTTCAGACTATTTTTACAAATTTTTAAATTACAATAAAAATTTAAAAAAAACTAGGGTCTTTGAGATCCTACAATTTGTACCATTTAAAAGATGACTATAGCCTTAATAATAATAAAATGAATTTATGAAATGCATTGAAGTATAGTTGTAGAAGTTGCATAGAACTAATTGGTTTATAGCGTGTATTTCGGTGATATTTTTATTTGTAATCTCAATGTATGCATATTCATGGTTAATTATGGTTACATGGCGGTATCTCTTGAATTCATGTTTGAAATATGGACACTCCAAAAGATAATACTGACGAACTTAATTTACTTCCCTTACATCTGTAAGAAAATGGACCACGAAATACCAAACATACTAGTATTTCATTTCAACCAACAAAAATAATTTGAATCTATGGTTTATTGAAAGAAGTGCAATAAAGCTGTAATTAACAATGAATTTAATTTATTGATTTTCAGTCAAGTCAATAACACTCAATCGTTTATTGACTCCCAACCCTTTGTACTAAAAACTAATTGCTTTCTGTTTTAAATCCTTTCATTTTCTGGCAAATGTAATGAATACACAAAAAATTTGGAAATAAGTGAAAATTTAGCAACAATTTATATTGTGATACAGAACAGAAAGATGAATGTGTTTTGAACGAAGTGTATTTGTAAGTGTGTGGCTCTGTAAAACAGCAACTTACATTCAAGTTGTAAAAACGATGAATTATGAAACTAAACTAAAGTGTTGTTTCAGCTACATACTCGTTGATGTTGTTACATCTTGTGTCGTGTTCATCGTTATGTTCGTCTTTCTATTTCGATGTTTTCGAAACTAGGTTACCTGTCTTTTCGAATGCTTTAATCGATAAATGAAACTATAAATTTATGTATTATTTGTGGTTTTAGATGTTACCATCTTTCAATTACTATTATTCTTATCATTTCTTTCATATTTAAACATTTTCAATTCTACTTTTTATTCATAAAAATACTCAATTATAGCAATTACTCAAGTTTCGAATTTAAGACATCTATAAAACTAAAAAAAAAGACTTCTAAAATACTGATTAACAATCTATTTAAGACATAATAAGAACTTGGGCTTTAATTCAAGAAAAAATTGGGATAAATCAATGATAATCGATGAAAGATCAGTTAAAATTATTAAAAGACCGTTTAAATATCAGTTAATTGCTAGTTACCAAACAAAAGACCTGTAAAAGACTACTTGATAATTTATTTAAGATATGTAAAGAACATTATTTAAAGACCTTAATTCTAAAAAAGACCGGTCTGAAAAAAAGGAGACAACTTGTAAAGGATCAAGTATACAATTATGTAAATTTCCAAGGCTAGTATTTCATAATTTTGGAAGAGTAAATAAATTCCCCGTGACGAACGGCACTGGGTGGCGTTATCATCACCAAACATATTCAACCACTCATCACATCCAGACTCGAAAATCAACCACTCTATCAAACATCGCGGTCAAACACTGACCACTAACCGATACCACAATTACAAAATAAAACTCGCGGCAAGTCGCGCTACGCTGACAACCTTCTATCGGCGACAATACATCGATGGATGTTATGTCCACTCACCCTGTCCCTGTCCTGTCCTCTTGGTTCTTGTCTTGTTATTTTACTTTTTTTTATTTTATTTTGGGAACCCTTCGTGACGGATATTTGAGCCCTTTTTGTGTTATACACTTGTAGTGTCATCAATTGTTAAGGGGTAGATGAACTTTGCTGTATTTTAGTTTGAGTGCTTGTTTTGTTATGNTGTTAAGAGGGAGGCCTGAAGTATCTATATAGCACCAAATAAAATAAGATAGTTAACAATTTGATTGGATAATATTGGAAAAATACTTTTTTATAAAGAAAATAATGCTATACATGCATTTTTAATTGTAATAATATTGAGACCCCTAAATTCACATTTCTACAGAGCTCCTAACAGTAAAAAAAAAAACACCCTTATGCTTTAAAATAGCAACTTGTCATAAAATAATAAATGATTTTATTAGAAAACATATAAAAATTAATTATAACTTTGTTTGAATTGCAGGAATTCATCAAAAACGGAATAGACTACGAGAAAATATTCTGTCCAGGCAAGATGATCCCATCTCCAAAACTAATGCTACAGTAAGTACAAACACAATCTTAAAGCAAAATAATTTAAATTCCACACGGATTAAATCTAATTTAAAAGGCGATAAAAAGATTACTAATACATAACGTAAGTCATTGATGTTATCTGATCATCTTCTGATCACTGAAATAATTGATCGTGCTCTACAAGTGTTATTTATAGTTAATCAAAATTGAGGAATTGTCTTTAGGCGTTACGCTTTCAAATTATCTTGTTAAATGTTTAAATATTTTCAAATAATAATAAATATATATTTAAATGTCATTAGATTATTCATGATGACTAAAAAAATAACAAATGAAATCGATCCGAGACAAAAAACACATCAACATAAACGTCATTTGAAACATTCTATTGTTTTCCAATAGAAATGATGATAATTGTTAAAGACTCCTGTCCATCACGTGAAGTTTAGTTGTAAATGGAATGTGTTTAAGTTAAAATAAAAATAAAAATATAAATAAATAGAAGTAGGCGGACAACACCCTCGTGAGAAAATTTCGTGTGTCTTGTTGTTACATTAACATAAGTACTACGTTATTACAAGCTCAACTTTACACTGAATATATTTATAAATGATTCTTTTTTTAATAGAAACGAGTTATAGTTATAATAGAGTTAAATATTTTTATATAAAAAAGTTGCTAATCTCAGCAATTGTTCATATAACTTTTAGATGGTGATGGTGTTGCACGTTGCACGTTACACTCGAAAACAACTACAATTCACACCAACCTACTTAAAATAAAATCGCATTGAAACGCGGAAAACACGAGGCCATTGATCGGGCAATAGATAAGTTAGTCGCCCCAATACTAACACATATACATGATAAAGATTTATCTGTGATTTACCTATGTTGTTGGATATGTGTGCGTATGTGATACCTATATTCTTTTGTTTACCCTTTGATCATATATTTATAAGAGCTGAATTCGTTCAACCCTTTATCAATTTATTTTAAAGCATTATTTTTTAATTTGGTCTTTAATTAAATATATTTTTGGTATAAGAAAAAAAAAACAAATATATTAACTTTTTGCTAAGAAATTAAGACAGATATCCTAGTTTTTGCAGGGTGTAAGTTTTGGGTATATCAACTAGCAACAAAATATGTTTTGTTATAAATAAACTTATTTATTTTTTATTTTTTTAATGTTGATGGTTTATTAGGATATTATTAGTAAATTTTAAAAAAAAATCTACTTTGAAATTAAGTTAGAAAACCTTATTTTGAGCATATGACAAAATTTTAACAATTTCTTTCGTGTCTTATAAGAAACTTGAATGAAAATAATGTCAATTTTTTTATAAACTTTTAAAGAGCGTAAATATTGGGTATATTTATCACTAGCAACGAGATTTAGTCTCAATTTTTTTTTTATTAAGTATTGTTTTTCAAGTTATTATATATTATAGATATTGGTATATTACTTTAGAGACAAAAGTCAATCATTTATATTGTTAATTTCTTTTTAATGTGAAATATGAGTAAAATTATTTCCTGCTGCACAGAGTACGACTTTATTGAACGGTACAGCCAATTTTTTTGTAATATCAATTGAAATATTAATATTTTGTATTTTATTGCAATTTAAAATTTTCTTGAGGGTTTTTTTGGGGTCGAAATACATTTTTAGGTCTTTATTAAAAGGCATATTAACTATTGTTGTGAAATTAAAACAGATAAAAGAGGTATTTTCGAATAGTTTGCAATCTAGTAGATATATAATTGAAGAGCAAAAGTTAAGTTAAAGTGTGGGTGTGTGTGTATAACAATATCGGTCGTTCGCTTCTCTCACGTTTGTTAGTCCCGTGATCTATTGCCAACCCTGTTTGTTTTGGTGAAAATACAATTTACCCTACTTGTGTCGGCGCCCAAACTGCAATCAATTTAATAGTTTCAGCGTATACCAACGACATCAACCAACAAAAATGCCAATATCATCAAAAAATTTTGAACAGGTACAACCGGTACACCGCAAAATACAACCATTATATTTTCTAACAAATAAACAATTTTTTTATTTCCCGTTATTTATAAATAAAAATAATAATGTTAAGATATTAAAATCGTAAGTGTTTTAAAAAAATTTCTCCATAAACGCTTTGCGTAGGAGTTAAAATGACAATAATATTTAATTGTCCTTGTTTCACACAGCAGGCGTTTCATATATGTTCCGTATATTTTTTCGGTTAGGTCAAAGTTTGGGTTAAACCATTTCAACATTGGATGATAAAATGGTACCGTATATACTCATAAATATTGTTAAGAAAACTTTTATATAATCTTCAGTTTGCATCAGTTGCAGAAGAGGACAATCGTAATTCATTGAAATGTGTTGTTTGTAATCTATTGTGATATGTCACAAGAAAACTGTATATGTACAATTATTACATATTTAATATTTTATCTCTTACAATGCATTTATTTTGTAAACAATATTTATAATAATCATTTTGTAATGTTTTTTTCATTTATCACTTTACCTTCTGGCTACAATTTAGCGCAATAAATATTTTTAACTTACAAGTCTTTAGATATAAGTTCTAAGTCCGGTTTGCCAAATAAATTATTAAGTTTTATTATGTATAATTATGTTTTTAAGGTTTTGCGAAATATTTTTTTTTTATTTACTCTTCTTTCTAGTCCCTTGATAAAGCTTATAAATTTGTTAATTCTGTAATAGGCGTCTTTGGCGTAGAAATATTGACGCTATAATAAGAATAAATTATTTTTGAAATATTTTTACAAAAATGAAAAACAAAATCACTTTTAAATGTAAGTAAATAGTTGTTCCTGCAAAAGGCGTCTGAAGGCGTCGAAATATAGACACTATAAACTAACCAAATATTTTGAAAACAATTTTTTATTATGCCTTAAATATATTTAAATTTCATGTGATCAAATTAAAATAAAAAACTTGTGTAATTATAAGAAAGCGTCGTTAGACGTCGAAATATAGACGCTACAAGTCATATAAAATAATTTTGAAAAATATTTCTACTATAATTGTTTTGTTTGCAATGTTTATTAAAATGATGGTCCTTAACTCAAAAAATTTACTTTTAAATCTTATAATAAAAGACCTAAATTCGTTTTACGAAAAAAAGTTAGCTATTACAAACATTATTCTTTGAGTTTCACGTATTATAATTGTTTTCATATATGGAATCTAAAACGAACACATGTGAACTACATATTAAAAAACTTTGACAAGATAATATGTGTATCCAAACATAAAAGTACATTTAAAACCTTATAAGTCTATATATTATAATGTAACACGTAAACCCTAACATGACATTTATATCAAACACTAAAAAATTATTAAAATAACAATAGAAACTTCAAATGAAACAGGAAACATCACAATATATACGATCAATTTTATCAATAAAAAAAAAAATGTTCCAATTTTAATGTCGCATATATCAAATATTAATCGGAGAAAATATCCCAATAAATAAAAAATACGGAAGAAAATTTTACGATTATTGCGAAACTATAAGTTGTTAATCATTCAATAAAACTGATATTACAAGAATTTATTCATATTTTATTTTGAATTGCCTACGATAGTATCTTGAGATTTAGTCATAAATTTATTTCGAAATATCGAAAAAGATACTTTATCGATTTAATATCTTTAATTATTCTATCAATTTTAACGAGAATTGATTGTTGCTTCATTTTTTTTTTTTAACCCACGCAAATTTTATATTAATGTAAGATTTGAATGTTTCATTTTTACCTGATGCATTTTGAAAAATAAAAATTTATAATTAAAATAAAATATATTTAAGAAGATAACAGTTAATATTAAGCATATTAACGGCTATTAAGCATTTAGCGGCATTTAACAGCCTGGCGCTTGTTTGCAATCGGAGATAATTTTCTTCATGTGAAGAAAAAAATCGATCAAAGATAAAAAGGCACCGCCTGCTATTAATTCCCCGTGCAGTCAATAATGTTGATTTACAACTGTTTAAAAGACAATCATAATTTACGAATTGGATATTGCTATACAGTAAATGAATTAACCATAGAGTCACCGTATTATTTTTCATTCTAGAATTTTTAAATTGAAGTCAATATATGTCTTTTCTTCAAAAATTTTAAAAAAAGTACAAAACAAGTAAATTATTTTTGTTTTTGAGATTATTGAGAGCATTGCTCTTTTTTAAAATCTTTGTTCATCTTTAATATTAAACATTTCGAAGAAAAAATTAAAGATTTTCTTATGAAAGTAAAAAGAAAAAATGCTAGAATTGTTAAAGAAACTATTAAATTCTAGTTCCATTGCTCGCGTTTCTTCTGGACTCTTGTAATGAGACTAGGAAAAGGTAGAGATACTTAAGAAATCTATTTTCTCCAGGTCTCCAGGTTAAATAAGTTAAATGGTTTATGTATAAGAAACCTATTTTGAATTAAGCAAGTTTTATAAACGATTCCTTTAAAAAATCCAAGTATTTTACCTAATAATATGCAAAAAATATATGTTTAATTTGAGAAAATATGAGTCTAATTTGATTAGTTCCATTTAAGGGCCAATATAAGTAGAGAAGTTTATATTATCTTTTCAAAATTATTCGTTATTTTCAAAAAATACTTTATAAGTGACTTTTCCCTTTAGGAAATGGGCATAGATATACCTAATTTATCTTTATCATCTATTTTATCTTGTAAATTGTAATAAATTTAAATTTATTTCATATTTTTTTTAACACTCTGAGAGAGCTACATTAATAATAATATATAAAAAATAGATATAATAAAAAAGTGGCACTGTAATTTTGTAAAAGTTCTTCAATTACTCTAGAAAGGAACTGAACATATTATGTTTATAATTAATCGTGGCTCTGAATCTATTAATAAATATAATATTTTTAATGTTTCTCTTATAATTCAGTTTGACATTTTAATTTAAAAATATAATGTTTATAATCAAATTGCGAAGAAAAACTTAAAGATTACTAATATAACTGAAGAATGATACATCTATTTGTAAGAAGCTAGAATCTATGAAGCATTTAATCAAGATCGCATTTGGCATAAGAAATTACTCAGGCATTTAAAACGAAATATATTGAGTTAAATGTTCGATTAGACAGATCGATATTATGTTAATTAAATTGTTAATGAGATTTGATTCTCTATAATTCTTCCTACATCAAATGAATGGAAGGCGATTTATTGGATAAATGCTTAATTCTATCGCCTTCGGCGACTATTTCAAATTGGGGCAAATGGACATCGTTTGATTTATATTTATTAATACGTAGGGGTTGAGATCTTAATTTACCTTCAGATTTATTTGCCCTGAAAACATTTTCAAAAATATTTTAGATTTTAATCAATTTAGAATTCATGTTTCAATCCAAAAATAGTAAGGTAATACATCATTGTTACAATTTCTAATAAAAATACCCTTAAGGCATATCAGATATGAATTAGATGATTACGTAAGAAGTAAAAGTAATCATTGACGAGTCGCCACTGTTGTAAATTAGTCCTTGAGACAGTGAGCCCAACGTGTGAAGATCATTCGTTATTGTATGTGTTAGAAACGCATGCAGTGTCAATCTGAGAGATTCGAGAACAGGTAAAACAACAGACTCTAAATGTATAAGTTGGAAGAAGATGGAATGGTTGTTAGAAAAAGAAAGGGTCATTAGCATATGCCTAGCGCCACACACAGCGAGGAAACACTCCAAAAATATCCCTCAATTCCCAATGGATCTATTCACCAAATTTTACCAAAACTATTAAATGCTAATCTTATATTGTTCTTGTATTTTGGGATTTCGAATTCATGACACATTAACTAATACCCGTAAAGTGGGAGGTGCAACACAAAAATTATTTCATAAAAACAGAAACAATTTAAATAATTAAAAACGACATTTTCTTAAGAGCGGATTGTTTGAGAAATCTTCAGTTAATTGTTTCTTATTGTATGAGTTGATTAAAAAATTATCATATCTCATTCTTGTGAAATAAAGGGAGGGGTACACGTATTATTTATACATATATTTGGGTGTTATCTTGTTAACTATATTCAACAGTTACATTCATAAAAAAAAAAACTTATACATTTTTGTGGTCTTTGTGTTAAAATACCGACAATGGAACTTTGTAGCAATCCAGTGGTTTTAAAATTAAAATAAAGTAGTTATAAATATTCTTATTAATATGTTTGTGGTTTACCAAGAAATATCCATTTATTTTTTGTATATGTACAGCATATATTCTACTGTAGTTATTAAAAAATTATTTATATATTTTTATAAGTTAATTGTTAATCTTATAGACGGAAGAATTTCGCAGTTAATCAAAAGAAATAATTAAAATGCTTTTATATATGTAAATTATTGTAATATGACATGCAATAATATTTATCAGTGAGTGAGGGCTTTTAGAATTTATATTAATATAATATTTATACAGTTATAAAGTTATAAAATAATTATTAATAATATACTCGTAAATGTTTAATAAAAATGTGAAATATCACTAAAGTAAAGTTCCAAGCAAAAGCAAATGCAATACACATAACATATAATTGATATCATATAAAAAATGTAAAATATATTGTTTAGTCTATATTACATATGTAAGTCGAAGAATGCTAATAATAACATTTATTTCAATTCAGAAAGCACGATTAAAATTAATAACAAATTGAATTTATAGCATGATATATGCTTACTTGGAATATAAACAATCTTTACAACTTTAAACCAAAAGGTAATTACTTTTGGACCAATGACGTATTGAGAATTACACGTAATTTTTATCTTAAACGTATTAAATACTTATAGACTTTGCAATATCTATATTGCTATATGATTGTTTCATTCTTATATATTAATACAATAGTAAGATATATGTTATATATTTGGAAGATCGCTGAGTAACTATTGAAGACTTGATATACGTAAAAACTTATAACTGAGATTTTTTTTAAATAATAATTATTTTATTAAATATGTGAATATATTTTTTTATATATTCATCCCCTAAATTATGCGACACCTTCTATTCACTGTATTTTTTCTTAGAGTTTCAAGTGTATACTGTTAATCTTTAGTATTTGTATAACGCGAAACAAAAATGGTGACGGCTAGGGCACTTGCCCAGGGCCCAGATCGAAAGGGGCCTCAGGAAGGCCTCTAAAAATCAAATATAAAATGAAATTAGAATTACGGGTAAAAACAATTGAAAAAATAATTATTTTGTATTTACTTATAAGTCTGTTACAGGAGCTTTAAAACTATTGTATATGCATGGCCAGTTTATTTTTTTTTATTAAAGGAAGGGGGGTCCAATTTGAAAGTCTTACCCAGGACCCACAAAAAACCAATTACGGCCCTGGTGACAGCCCTCTTATAACACGGTTTTTGTACAACAACAATCCAACAACTTAACTGACTTAAAAATATTCTATATTTCTATAATTTATACAAGTTTTTATTTCCAATACTTATATTAGCGTTAAACAAATCTACGTGGGACTGATACGCGTAAATTGAGGGACGAGTGTATTTAAAACTTTAATCTAGTATAATTATTAATATTTAGAGGGATTCTGAATTAATTCAGTAATGAGACAAGAAAATGCAGCAAATTTTATATTATTACGAAGGATAATAACAGATGCAATTCTAATAGCTAAAAAAAAAAATATATTTATCTGTCAGATATTTTTATAAATAAATAAAGATAAAATTGCTTGGTCTAGTGAGGTGTATAATAAATAAAATGTCTAAGATTTCCACTTAGCAATACGATGTGTTCATGTTACAAGAAAAGAAAATCCATTGGACACGGTGAAAATTCGCGAAACGAACTTGCAATGTGTGAAAGAAAAATATCCGGGAAGACGTTGTATTATTTGAATGTTATGTTGGATTGTTTATAATTTTATTGGGATTCCATGAATGTTTGCGGATTGTCAGTCGTAAAATTTATTATCCTATTTTGACCACATATGCCGCTAATTGTTGGATTTTATTATCTCTCTTACGTAATACACACATTGTTTATATTTAAATTATTTATATAAATGTGTGTTTTTTTTTTTTAAATATATATGTATATATAAAGCGTGTGACTTTACAAGCAGATGGATAGATGGATGGATGAATTGGAAGGACAGAAGTCATGCAACAATAACATCTTAACATCAAATAAAATTTCAAGTTTTCTCGTTGGATCAGATTATGCAGCAAAGTCAAGTGATTTCTCTACAAATAAATTTGCACAGTACTCACTTGAACACATGTAAAAAAGGAAAGAAAATCACGGTAAAAATAAGTGCGAGCGTGTTGAGATGATATTCCTTGGCATGTCACACGTGGGCGGGACAAAGTACTGGCGCCACTGTAGCGGACATTCGCAACAAAAATATTGGATTTCGAAAAAATTCTAAACATTAAGTATGCGTTAAATATATTACGTTTTATACTATTAAGTGATTGTTGCGAATTGAAGAGTTGTGGTACAAGGACCGCGTGAGAGACTCGTGAATATGCATATGGGCTTTGACGTTAAAGTGCGGTTTTAATTAGCGATACAGCGGTGCGTACGGCAGCTGACAAACTGCTAACTTTGCCTCGGATGACATCGTTCGGGTTAAAGGAACTGATGAGGATGATTTTAATGCGTGGATATACGATCGTGGAACATTTTAACTCTCTCCCTCTTTCTCTCTTCGCGAAATCTTCTCATTTTACTACATTTTTACATATAAATCAAAACTATAATACTTATTTTATTTATATTGGAGGAACTAAACTAATTTTATATCTCAAATTAGTTAAAACATTTTAAACGACGAATTTTTAAGAAGATTTTTTTTACTCTTCGGGATTTTCCGAGTTCAGTCTCCGCAAAATCTTCTTATTTACAAAATTACATATAAATAAAAACTATAGTATTCAAATTATTTATATTGGAAGAAATAAAGTAATTAAATAACTCAAATTAATTAAACATTTTAAACGACGAATCTTTAGGAAGATTTTTTTAACTCTTCGGGGTTTTCCTATTTCAATCTCCGTGAATTCTTCTTATTGACAATTTAACATATAAATGACAACTATAGTATTCAAATTTTTTATATTGCCGCAAATGTAACAACTTTATAACTTAAAAAGGTTAAACCACTTCTTGAGACATTTAAACGATGAATCCTTAGGGATATACTTTTNCGAATTCCTCTTATTGACAATATAACATATAAATGACAACTATAGTATTCAAATTTTTTATATTGCCGCAAATGTAACAACTTTATAACTTAAAAAGGTTAAACCACTTCTTAAGATATTTTAAACGATGAATCCTTAGGGATATTTTTTTGACTGTTCAGAGTTCACTGTCTGCGATATTTTTTTTTATTTACAATGATAGATAAAAATAAAAACTAAATTAATAAAATTATTTATATTGGAGTAAATATAACAATTTTATAGATCAAATTGGTTAAACATATTCTTAAGTTATTTTTAACACCGAATCTATAGTAAGATTTTTTGACCGTCCAGGGTTTTCCGAGCACACTTCAAATTTTATCTATAGATTTGCATTAATTTAGCATATTTATATGTAACTGCATTTGTAGTAGCTCTTACAAAATGGATTAAAAATGTGAAATATCTTATATATGGAATCTTTGGTAAAATATTAGATGTACCCAAAATTTTATATAAATAATATAGATATATTTATATGCACTTAAATTGTTTTGATTGAAATCGTTCAAATAAAAAAGCAAATTCAAAAATAAATGTATCGTCTGTACTTTGAATTGGAATACATTCTTCGATGTCTGACTAATTTCCTTTTTATTAACATTATTTATAATTAAAAATAAATTGCATGCGTTAATTAAAAAGTTTAGGCATTGAAGTAACGCTTAAGTACATATTTCTAAGTATTTATCTTTGTAGTATTTCAAGTTTTTTTGGTAGAAATTTTGCTAATATGGATTTTTATATTTACATATGTTTTATAGATAATATGTAGATACATTTGTAGTAATTTAAAGTGTTTGGGCTTAAATTATCTCACAAACCGCCGAGCGGAATCTTGCATCAGAATTTTTTTTGAATTAATATTTTTATATTTATAAGAAAAATATGATTTCCCTATGCACATCCCGTCTATTATCGAAGTATAATTTACAATCCAAACTAATTGAAATAAAAAAAAAATCAATTAATTTTTAATATAAAAATAATTCCCATAATATAATAAAATAAAAATAAAATGCGAGTAATGCTGCTTTTACCATATACGTCGAACAGGTGAATATTATTATCACATAATAAATATAAAATAAAAAACATAATTAAATAATTTAAGTAAAAACTGGCGCCTAAATACCTTATTAGAAAACTTGTAGACATGATGACAATTTCATAATATACTGTTTATGATGCAGTAGTATGACCTTGACCCAAGGTCAAGCAAATTATAAACCCAACAAGTAGATGTTGTTTAACCGTTTTTGTATTTATGGAACGACTTGGAATATTCTTGATTAAAATTTAAACTTTCACTAAATATAAGGAGAAGATACGTTCTTATATTATATTATATTATATATGTATATATGTATGTATATATACATAGATTAATATTAATCTGTGTTATTATTTCAGTATGTATATACTTAATAATATGATATTATATACATCGTTACCTAGATGTTACTTCTAATGAGAAGATGTGTATATTTTTGTAATGATAACTTACTTACATTATAAACTATAATATCAGATAATTGAGTTGATAATAGAACAAGAATTTTTTCTAAATTTACATTTTAACTTACAATATGTTTCGAACCGATATTATATATTATAAATATTCTATATTCGCGAAGTAAAATCGTAAAAATATATAATAAATATCTAATAAACTTTTGTTCTGAATAAAAACAGTCTTAAAAATATCACAAACACAATTTTATACATTCAGGAACAAGTTTATAGTACATAAAAACTCTAAAACACAGAAAATTGCATTTAAAAGCATGGAGACTTCAATAGTCGATCAGGACAGAAACTTTCTTTAAAACAAATTTACTTTTATCGATATGTGTAATGTAATAACTTTTAAACTTTAAATTATTTTTCATGTTTTTAGTAAATAATTTTTTAATACAGGGCCGTTTAAGGGGGGTTGAAATTCGTGGAATTTTATATTTTTCGTATTTTAAATAACAGTTTATATATTAAAATTATAAAGTATACTGTTTTGAAGAATCTATTTTAAATTAAGTGAATGCTTTTTAAATACAGGGGCGTTTAAGGGGGTTAGAAATTTATCGTATTTCAATTATTTTTCGTATTATTAAAATGATTTTTGTTTTTAAATACAATTGCAATTATAGATTTTAGAGGGTTTTGAGAAGTTGATGTAGTTTTAGTTTAAATAAATAATTTTTGAGCACAGAGGTGTTTAAGGGAGGTTTGGAATTTATGGAATTCGAAATATTTATCATATTTTAAGCAATAATTTTTATTATAATTATAAAATAATATATT
>CM008239.1:1706760-1717660 GCA_002278615.1 Pogonus chalceus | reverse complement strand
AAGATGTAATAATAAAATAAATTGCTTACAACCCTGTTCAACACCATTATAATTTAATATTCCCTTTTATAACCCGTTCAACCCTATCCGCAGCTTTTAAGCACTGCTATATCTTTTGTTAGTCGCTTTATAGCGGTCATATTTGCTTTATAATAACCAGCAAATTGTATAATTGTGGTTTAGTCCGTGGTTGCGAATTTACATTTACATTACTGTAATTATATTACCGTTTTGATAATAATTTCAAAATAATAAAACGTAAAACTATAAACAACAATAGAGAAAACTTCTACCGCGATAACAATAGAGTTATTTTAACATTATAAACAGTTTCCCGTATGCATTTAGTAAATGATTAAGTTTGTAGGGTAACTGAGGAAACTGCTCTCTCATTTATNTTTAGTAAATGATTAAGTTTGTAGGGTAACTGAGGAAACTGCTCTCTCATTTATTTAAACTTTGCTAACTAGCTTCTATTCATTAGATGTGCGCAATGTTCGCACAATTATCTTCCTTTTCTCGTGAAAATTAATGACTGTAGTTAAGCGTTTTACTTAAATAAGGGATTCACTTTATTATAACAGGATTAGCTATTTTCACGGGTTAAATTCTTTCACATATTCAAATATTTTAAATATTTCAAAATAAAAAATCATTTTAATTACCTTATCTTGAAGTTTTCTGCGTTTTCTGTAAATAAACTAGACAATGTAGTTTAAAGTTTCAGGATTCAAGGAGGTTTCTTATTTCTAATTAATTACTTCATCAGCTTAATATACATAGTAGAGTTAGTAGGATAGGATAAATTTATAACTGGTAGGAATTAATCTGTAATAAAAACAAATAAAAAAGCATTAAAACACTTTTAAAATAAAAAATATATAAGGATATGATTGGGAAGGGTTTAAAAAATCATCGATAACAATTTAATATATTTTAATAAACAATGTACATAATTAATAATCAGTGAAAAATCTTCGTTAATATTTATTCACCAAATTGTAATAACATTTATAAATTCTGCATTGAATAATATATTTAACGAATTATACTTATTATTGACAATAGACAGTTTTTATACATTTAAATTTATTTTTAAGAGTCTACCAATATTTTTATTTGGTGAATAAGTGACATCCAACATCCAATTAAGTAGGTAAGTATTTTTTTTTTATATATTAATTGAAGTACTAATTAAAAAATACCCACCCTCTTACGACAACCATTATTATTTTTTATATAAGAATATTTAAAAGAATTAAATTAAATGTGACGCAAATTGGTACCTTTATTATAACAATTAAAATATATTAATTTCAAATTGTATCATAAAAATATATAATTATATTTCTGTCGCCTTTTTGATACAATTTGCGTTTGAAAATATCTTATATATTAATTTAAATTTATCACTTTAGAAAAAATCACAGCTACATATTAAATAAAAGCAAAATAAATTAATTAATTTTTGGAATAAAATGCAAATCATATATTAATCTGATTTGAACTTCAATTAAAAATACTGTTAAAATTCGATCAGTCATAAAATAAAATTATTTAACAATAAAAAAAGGAACTAAAATTTTTTTAAAGTCAGATAAACGCCCCTAAATACTGAAATAAAAAAAATAAGATTCCATTTTTCGGGACATAAATAAAATATTTAAGAAGTAGCCCAATGTTCAGCCCTCCACAACAACGCAAACATATTATTTTGTCTGCTTTCAACACAAACAGAAGGACTAGCCAATGGACTTTGGACAACCATTCCCGCATTAATAGAAACATCAGTATAACGGGATAATAAATTTCTATACCCGCGACCGATTGTTGCTATTAACGGGGTGAATTCTTTATCATCTGCGCTATTTTTACACATCGTTAATGGTATTACACAACGGACATCTTCTTCGTATGGTCGGAATACGGTTATTGGACGCATTGTTGAACGCTCGGCGATTATCAGACAACCCCAAGTTGTTCCGATGTAGATTTCGTTGTTAAGAATCGCTAGATTTGTTACCTTGAAAACATTTATTCACAAACATTCAAATGCAACCATAAAATAAAAAAAGAAATTAATTCTATTTTAATCTAAATTAAAATTCCTTTTTTCAAATTCAAGTCACATAAGAATCTTATTTAAACTTAATTTTCAAAGTTTTTGCCGAAATTTGTAACATAACCTAAATTTATATAATAAAATTAACTTACTTGGCATTTTCCTGGACTTAGATGTTCTTCAATAGCGATGGATTTCAAGCTTTCGGAACAGGGCACCAGTTTGGAACAATCTAATTTATTAACGATTGTCCTGGATTCTTGATCCCACTGGTAGACAATACATCCCGGGTAGACATAGGAATAAATGCTGCCACCACCAGAAACCAAATTCAAAACGTTGACGCAATCGATTGCTGGTTGATAATGATTGACGCTATCGTGTCCAGCGACAATATTATCCCGCATTGTATATATTGAAATGCGGCCTTGTGTTTCACCGACCCAAAGTTCGCAAACTCTGTAACGAAAAATTGTTTTAAAATATTTATTTAAGTTTAAATTGAAGTATACGTACTTTCCCTTTTCTTTAAAAACCGCGCATAATGAATATAAAACAGTGCTTGAGCCAAGTTCAGTCATGACAAAACTTCCTTCGCCCGCAGTTGGTGAAACTGGTAGAATTTCTGAACTGACTAAGAACAATCGGCCATTAGACATCCCACATGCGACTCTTTGTAACGTTGGTAAATATAATAAACATTTCACAGCTATTGGAGGACTTGAATCTGGTTCCAACGCGTATGAAAATAATTTTCCACCATCCCCAGCTCTAAAAATAATTAATTATTACAATTTAGTAGTTAAATAAAGTAAAATAACTTACGAGTATGCGTGTACTTGTCCGATGCAATCACCAATCCAAACAGTGTGGCCAACTGTACAAGCTGCAGTTGGAACTCGCTGCATTGCAAAACTATGATATTGTAACCAACCCCGATCTGTCGCTAGGAGTAAATCTATTCGAGATTTATCGCATAATAACCATAGTTCCGATCCGTTTAAGCCATCTTCTGTTATCTGTGATACAGGAACACTTGTTGCTGCTACTACAGATGCTGCATGTTTTAAGGAAACTACATCCCCTAAGTGTGTAAATTCAGGTGCACTTGCTATTGAAACGATTTGACTAGCTGATGGTCTGTCTCTGGGTTGTTGAGACCAACATAAAACCATTAAATCCAAACAATAACTTGGATATATTGTTTCCTGTTATGAAAAATAAATATTAAACAAATGTTTTGAGTTATAAATAATTGAATTACTGACCCGATAGGTAAGTGGCGGCCGTCCACCTTCCAAAATGCATTCTTTAACAGCTTCATGTCCTTCGAAAGGTTGATGTAAAGTTAATAATTCATAAATAAACATTCCAAACGAGAAACAATCAACTTTTTCTGTATATTCCTCTTCTCCGTTATACCGCATTATTTCAGGGGCCATGAAACCTTCAGTACCGCCGAAGCCCTTTGTTCCCGAAGGGAGAGTTAATCGACTTATTCCTGTTAATTAAATTAAATAAGTCTCACGTATTGTTATAAAATAAATTAATAATTAGAAATTACCATAATCAGCGACTTTAATATGGACGGAATGATCGGGATGGTCCTCAAACGGTGGAGGCATATCCCATACCAAAACATTTTCAGATTTTAAGTCCCTATAAATTATTCTTTGTCGATGTAAATATTCAATAGCCCGTGCTACCTATAATATGAATTAATTTAAATTTATTTTCTATTTATTATAACTGAAAATTTCCTACTTGTAAAATAATTGCTTGAAGGGTGTATGGTCCTACGCGTGCTCCAGATCTTCTGTAATGTCGTAAAACAATATCCAACGCACCTTGCGGTGCTAAATCCAACACCAGAGCAAGAGGACTGCTGCATACACCAACTAATGGAACAATATTTGGATGCCGCAACGATAAAAGAATATTTAATTCCTGCCGCGCTGTACAATACGCTTTACATGCATATTGTAAAGGGTCCCGATCCCACTTACCCTTAAATTTAAATTAATTATTAATAAATTCCGAATTTAAATATAATTTATCAAATACCTGAGCGGCTTTATACGCAATAATCGCAGATTGCCGAGCATTATGACCAGGCTGAACAGGTTGTAACATTTTCATAGCAACGTCAATGACTGTATTACTACCGCGATTTTTACAAGTCCCTTTAAATACAAAACCGAATGCTCCCCGGCCTAATAAACGACCTTTTTTAATGTTTTCAGGTCGAATTAAAAACCGTTCCCCTAAATCCATAAATATCTACGACCAAATTTTTTTTTAATAATATTTTTTTATAAAAACTAATGTTTCTTACCGTATCTGGAGCAATTTGAGATAATGGAATATCAAAATGCGTTGGACATGAAATGGCCTTCTTCCCATATGCTGCTAAAATACATTCTTCAATCATCCAACTGTAGTAAACCTGCGCGTCTTTTTCTTCTGGAGGGGGTTGTTCCTCCTGTACAAATCCTGGATAGCCTTCCATCGAAGGCATTCGACTGGAACCAGTTGAATCAGGACCAACTCCACTATCGCCATCAGAAGTGTACGATTCTTGCGATTTCCGTATACGATGATGATGACTATATTCTGATTCCATTTGTTTAAAAACTTCAAAGACATTTTTATGCGGTGAATCTAACTGTTCCGAAGGATGGTCTGACGCAGTATTATGATCACTTTCAACCGCGCTTGTAAGACATTTCGGACACGGAACTAAACGTGTAACTAAAAATTTTCCTTCCGATGTATGCACAAATCTTGTGCCTAAAGTCGGGTACCAGTCTTCTAACAGAATATCGATATGATCTACAGCTAACGCTAATAATTGCGTCATGCATTCTGGTGTTGATTGAACTTCTAATGGTTCCGTGAATTTATACGCGGATAAATCTGTCGCGTTTTCTGGTATAACTGGTTTTATTAATAACGTATCAACCGGAAAATATATTTCTAATATAGATGAATTGACTAAATCGACATCACACCAGACGCCATCTTGTTTTAAACGAAATCTGAAGGACATGCATTACAAATATCAAAAAAACGAACATATTTATTAAAATTTTCACATACCTTAACTGCCGATAATGTATTGACGATGTATGTAACACTTCCCGCATTCTAAATAAAGTCATTTCACCATATTTTAGTTGTAAACCAGTTTGCCAAAGAACCCACTCCGTCTTCAAGTCCAGCATTTTAGCTAGCTTCGGATCTTGTGCCACCTATATTTAAAAGCCCCAACCGAATATTAAATTAATTTTTATTTTCAAATTTACGGAAATTAAACTTACTTCTTTCGGAAGAATAAAGTACGACCGAACAATATCAACAATTGTATCATCTGCTAAAATTCTAGATATTAATCTGGACCAAAATCCAGACGGAAAATAAGACATCAACAATAATCTCGTAATAGCGCGATCACTTTCAGTTCTATGACTAACTATATATTGAACTGTTTCCTCTGGTTTCGCTTCTATAATATATGTAACGTTAACAATTCATGTAATTAATAAATAGATTATAAACCAACCTAAATGCATGCTCGACATAGACGGTAGATTCAATTTTAACTTATCATCTTGTAACTCTGTATATAAAACAGATTTCGGTGATACTGTTATTTTTTTACTCCGCACAGCCCATCCTCTAGATCTTAAAGGAACTTTAACTTTAACCATTGCTTGAAAATGATTCGGATGTAGCTGTGCATTGTATAAATCTTCTTCACTTGGTAATAACGAAGGGATTAATAAAGTTCTTGAGTCCCAAGTTAACGCAACTTCAAATTTATTTAGTAAATTAACGATGTAACCGCGTGTATCAATTGGACCGATATTACTAGCTTTAAATATATGTTTTAAATCGTCAAGTTTCATTACACCAGTTCTAGCGAACGGATTTATTTCCCGGATTGTAACTACATGTGCTAACATATCGCATAACCATTGCGGATCAAGGAAATATAAATCTTTTAGAGTAGCATCATCGTAATGTAATAAAACACCATTATCATGTAAAAATAATGTAGCTTGATGTAATTCAGCCCAATCTCTAAAATTACGATTAAACCGACTTTGCATTTCAGTTGTAACAATAACTTTAAATTGTTCCGCGTTTAAAACCGGGTCTAGTCCGTTTAATCTTCGCTCCGCTGCTACATGATTAACAACATCCTCAAGAGCTAAATACGTAGCGGGAACTCTTTGTTCCAATAATAATTCTTTACTTCCCGGTGGTCGTAAACTAAACACGGTATCATAAATTAAATTACAAAGTAATTTTATGTTATGACGAGTTTTACAGCTAACTTCGATTGTATCTAATACGCGCGGTAAACCGCATTTTTCCGCGTCAACAATATTTATAAATTTATCGCGAATTACTTGTTGAAGTTCTTCGGACGCGTTTGGGAAGACATCTTGCACCATATCGTAATGTGTGCCTATTATTATCACTGGGGAATTCGGTGCGCGCGCCTATAATTTCGTACATTGAATATTTTCACAATTAATTAAATTTAAATTAGAACTTACTTGAATATTCACAAGCCATTGTAAGATTTCGTTAATACCTTTATGACCATCTAAAATTCTCCAAACGACTAGATATAAACTTCTTTTTGAAAGGAAATATTGATGCGTCGCGTAATATCTAAGATAAATCACAATAATTGTAATAAATATTATTATTATGAAGTAAAATTGAACTTACTCTTTCTGTCCTCCAAAGTCCCAGGTTCGAAATACAACCGGTCCATGGGACGATTGATTTCTCGTCTTTTTTTCATAAATCCAATCACCTATATCTACCCCAACTGTAGACATATTTGTACCGCGAGATGTTTTAACATTTATATTTTTATTTCCCATTCGTTTTGCCCAATGCTACATAAATATATTTCATTAAATACTTCATTNGTATATATAATTGCAAGCTTACTTCAACTGGTTTCTGTCTACTTCTGCCTTCCTGTCGCAATTGTTCCAATAAACTTGTTTTTCCAATTCCTTGCACCCCGACAATCATAAGTTTCATTCTAGCGTAAGGTCTAGCATCTTCTAGAACTGATTTCAAATATCCTATGATATCCATTGTTTTATATTTTTTACTTTCAATCATTGACTTTAAAGGTTCTTGAAGGGAACAGCCTCGCGTATTTAAATTCCATAAACGTGATAAAAGCCCCATTTGAGGTGGTAACTCATATATATCTACATTTCCACTTATATTTAACACAGATAAATTATTTAATTCATTTATATTATGAGGTATTTCTTTTAAATTATTGTTACTAACATCCAACATAGATAAATTTGGAAACATTAAACGTGTTTTTCCTAAATGCACCGTGCTCTGTAATTTAATTTATTAATATGTTTAAAAATGAATTTAAATTGACAAAAAATACCCAATCTGATTCTTCATCTTCGTTAATATTACTATCACCATCATCATCGGTCGAAAGTTGAATTCTAGTTAATTGATTTCCAGCCAAAACTAAAGTCCGTAAATTATCTAAACGTAAATGTCTGCGATGTGTACAAACTGATTGTAAAACTGCGTTACGAACTGAGCGTCCCGACTGGCGTCGACCTATATATTAAATATTTTATTCCGAGAAATTGTAATATTTTACATGATTTTTTACCAGTTATCATAGGTAATTTTCCTTTAACTGTTTCATTCTGACAATAACAGGCAATATTCGCCATTTCCATACTATCCTGAGCTTCAACTTGAGGTAAACTAGGCCAACATGAGATCAAATTATGGCTCAAATCAAGCTGTTTCAACGAATTTGGGTAACTTGTAATATGCGACATTGAGCGCAAACTATTAAATGCCATATTTAAACGAGTTAAATTAACTGCTAAACATGGTAATGGAACTGGAATGCTGGTAAATAAATTATGAGCTAAATTCAATGAGGATAACTGCGATGAATGTTCTAACATATTTTCATCTGAATGCAAAATTTGTTCGGTAACTTCAACGTTTTTGCACCATAAATGATGTTTAATTGGTTCTAATGGTCTAAAATATGAATTATTTAATTTATTGGAGTTATTTTTTGGGGTGGAAACTTACATAAGGGTTTTATCTTTTTTTCTATATCGCACCGATTGAGAAAATTCTTCATGTGAAATTAATTTCATGTCTAAATCTATTGGATTATCGTTTATATCTTCGGATTCACATGTTTCTGTATGTGTTGATAATTGACTATCACTTGAACTTACGCTTAAGCGATCGTTTTCAATTCTCTATAAATGTTTTATGAAATATTCAATGATTTGATCGGCTTTATTACAAATAATAAACTTACATCTATAGGTGAAACCGGCAATTCCTTTAATAAATTGAAGGAAACATTTAATTCTTTCAATTTCGGTGATTTCCACATGTTATACGGTAAATGTTGTAATTTATTATTTGAAAGTACTAAAGTACATAGAGAAGGAAGCCGAAAAATAGCTTCAGGTATGTTTTCCAGCCGATTATCTTGAATATATAACTCTTCAAGAGCAGGACAATTATAATCACAATTATTTTCATTAACAACATTTTTCCTTCCACGAAAAGATCTCCTCAAAGTAGAAGTATTACCACTAGGTAGAGGTAGTTTCTCAATTTTATTTTGTGCAACATTTAAATATTTCAAACTACATAATTGGAAGATTTCAATCGGTAATAACGATAAACTATTCGACGAAATATCCAATCGTGTTATTGCAAATAACGCTACATCATGACATCTTGGGTTTTGTTTTAATTTCGGGTTTAAATGCAAAGCCGCGTCGGTTAACCATTGCGGACGAATTTGAGATAAATGACAACGTTGATTGTGCCAATTTATCATAGTGGGAACGTTTGGGAATATAGAACTGTACGTGAGGCTTGTAAAATTTGAAAATACTGTAAATTGAGATGATGGAATGTTTTCGGTCATTGATTTTTTGTTTATTTTATATTCAGGGTCTGGGTTTGCCTAAAACCCGAAATATACATAATAAAAATGTTTTTTAATTATTTTATCTATAAATACCTTTATAGATAATAATTTCGCAGTTAATATTTCATCTTTATTACGAACAGCAACGCATAGAGCTTTACATTCATCATCTCTAGCTCCGAATTTTAATAATAAATCTGCCATTGGCAAATCTCTATTTCGACAGGCTTCAACTAAAGCCGTAGATTTACTTGTGCTACACTCATCGTCTCCGATGCTACTTGTCATCTATATTATTATTAAATGATACACCATTATTTATTAAATTATTGTAAATATTTTTGTTAGTAAAGCAACAAATTTATCAACATGCTACACAATTTTTTTCAAAATTATCGTCGAAGATATAAAGAACGCTAAATTTTAGTCCAATTTCAAAATATAGTCTTAAAAAAAAACGGGTTTCAGTTTAGGTAGCGTTTAAATGCCAAGCGGAAGGGTGTCAGGTTTAATTTTGTTTTAAGATTTTGGTAATATATACTTAACATGTTAATTTAATATTATATGAAAGAAAAAAAATTTTTTTTCATGGTTCTAAAGTTATTTTTCCCCATAATGCAGTGTAAAACATATAAAAATAGTTTTATTTATTTATATGTGATATGTACGCTTTAATTTTATGTGCGCATATTGCTATATGCTATATTAAAACACTCTAAAATAATTTATCACAATTATTTTAGTATCTAAGTCATATCTAGAGTTTTTTTCCGAAACATATTATATAAAAACAAAGAAATGCATTATTAAAGCTTTTAAGAAACGTTAGTAATCCAAAATAAAATAAATGAACAATAATAGCTCATTACAATATATAAAATCAACTCAACATTATTAATTTCAAAACAAATAAAGTTAATTTTAAAAAAACCTACATTAAATGGCATAAATGGATTACTATTACTCTCTAATAATTTATTTAACCATTCTTTTACTACAACAGTAACATTCCAGCTATGTTCATTCATTGCACTTCGAACCTATTTACAATTTAAAAATTATACGCATTTATCGAAAGATACAACGTTTATATACAAAAATAAATATATAAATACCTCGTTAATGTCATGATCAGCTTGTATCATCAAATTGGGGTTCGCACCAGATTGTAGCAACATCATAACAATATCATAATGTTGTCCTTTAACAGCGGAATGTAGTGCAGTTTCCATTTCATTGTTACAATACATATCGAGTTGTAGTGGACATATATACGCTTCGTTAGCGTCACTCTATAAATAAATTAAGAATTAAATATTATATTAATAATACAGACGAATTAGACATCTTACAATTTGTGTTTCTATCGATTCACCCCGTGATAAATTTAATTTGGACATAATTGATTGAATACCATTTGAAATTCGTCGGCGCGTAGGACTCATTGGCATTGGTGCGTCTGAACTAGGAGTTATTTCTTTATCCTGTTTATACAAAACATATTTAACATTTAGAAAGCGTAACATATACGAAATTTCGAAATCATACTTACACAGTTAATTCTACTTGCTTTGACTCTAAACTTCAAAATAATATCAACCATTTTTAAATTCCCTAATAAACATGCAACATATAATATATTTTGTCCTGTAACATCTTTTTCATTTATATCAAAGGGCATAAAATATTCCCATTGATTTGTAACGTCTCTAAATTTTTTTAGCACATGCGATGGATAAGGAAATTGAAATAATAGATCTATAACTGAAATATGCCCGTTTATACAACACGCGTGGATTGGTAGCCATCTTTCGACCGTATGTTGCTGTAAAAATATACCATTAATTTTAAAT
>CM008239.1:1649631-1671620 GCA_002278615.1 Pogonus chalceus | reverse complement strand
TAAATTTATTGGAAAACAATTAATTAAAAGCTTATTTAATTAAAATTATACCTTAATTTATTCATTATACAATAATAATTTTTATTAAATAAAATGCGCACGTAAAAATATTTAATATTGACCTGAAAAAATAATTTAGATTTTATTGTAAAATAATTAACTAACAGCGCATTTTTTATTAAATATAAAAATGATACAATATCTAAGAAAATAATATTACTTATCAAATTGGAAAATAAATTGTGTAAATTAATTTGGAATCAATTAATTTAAACCTAATTGAATTATAATCAGCGCTTAATTAATTAATTATATAATTTCTACAAATTTATTTAAAAAATTTGATTGAAATAACGCAACATCCAAGAAAAATGAATATATTATTATTCCTATATAGTATATAAATTTATTTGTAATTTATATTTGTGCCAATTCTATAAAATAAATAATAATTACTTTAATAAAAAATTTAAACGCATGTATGCAGAAAAAAATTATATGATATATCCAACAAGTATCAATTATATTGATTAAAGCGAATGTAGGTAAATTCATAAACTCAATACATATAACAACTTTCCTATGCTAATAGAAATGGCAATACACATGAAAAATAAAATTTATTTTCTTCGCAAAGTTCTTGTATGTCACAATCGTGACTATTTCAATTTCCGTGTTATGATACGTAAATTTCTTTATATCAAATGACAACCTT
This sequence comes from Pogonus chalceus, assembly GCA_002278615.1. Taxonomy (NCBI): domain Eukaryota; kingdom Metazoa; phylum Arthropoda; class Insecta; order Coleoptera; family Carabidae; genus Pogonus; species Pogonus chalceus. Next base: position 1,670,905 of record CM008239.1, on the reverse strand, counting down.
TAAATATATTACCTCGATTAATTAAACTGAAAAATATGAAATTTTAATTTAAATACACGGATAATTAATGGTATTTTCGTTTTTATAACTTCGGTATTAATCGTTGAATATGGGTTAATTACTTATATCGATTATTAATTTGCATTACATTAATTATTTATCTGTTTTTTCGTTTTCTTTAATTACATTTCATTTCATGTATGAATAACAATATATTAGACATGTATTTTATTTATTATGCTTTCCCTGGAGTAACAAGCGCTACTTGTTATACAATAAAAGCAAAATTTATTATTGTGGAAGTTCTTTTGCGCTTTTTTAATGACTTAAAGAAAATAAAATTGATTTATAAAAACGATAACAACTGTTCCTAGTTTATAATAAATATTTATTGTATCTTTGCTATAGATATTTATATTATTTTTGCGGAAGTTAAATTCAAAATTCAATTAATTGTAACCATATAATAAAGATTGGTTTTTGGCGAAACTCAGTAATATTAAAATAATTAATAGGATTTGTTATTTTTAGGTAAATTAATATTTGTATTAAATATATAAATAAATAAAGACTTACCAGGTAAAGCTGTAATTAAACAAGCTAAGAAAAATGGCACCCCAGCCATTCCACACAATTAGCAAGTAGAAATTCTAAACAACAACTGAATTCAAAACAAACTTTTAATATACCGGTAAAGTACATTCAAATTCACATTAGTAAATGGTTATTGGTCACCAATACGATACGATCACAAAATCTGGCACGATTAAGTAAAATTGTAATTGATAAAAACTAACATTCTGAAAGAAATAATGAAATAAGGAAAAGTAAAAAAAATGTATATCTATACAGGTTCTGTTCGCTTGGCTAGACTAATATTTTATTAATTGGGTGAAAAGTGTACTATGGGCTTGTTTCCTTGACTCTTGATTGTTCAATCGTGATTTTATCTTGGAGGGGGTGCACTAAGTTTTCGTTTTCTTAAGAAAATTGTTTTTCTGAACTCATATCACCTAATAGTAACTCTATATTCGTATAAATAAATATATCGATGCTTTAATTTAATTTTATGATGTGGATTTGTTTTCTTAGCTGTTAATTATTTAATTACAATTTTACCTTAAAGATCCTAATTATATCGCTATACTATATTTCATATGAAATGATAATACAGATGTATATTTTCATTTATTAGAGTTATAGATGCTATATCTAGAATAATTAATGAATCAATCACTTTTAGTTCAATTTAAAAATTGCTAAAAATTCTGCCTTTAATAAAAGCGTCGTATTTATACTGTGGGGTTGATCAATCGCGATTTTATCTTAAAGATGGATTGATAATAGAGTCAAATAATATTCTATTATAAATAAAAATGATATATATTTTTGTTTATAAGTGAAAAAACTGATTAAAAAGACAATTTTTTGAAATAAAACTATATCCTGCTGATTTTCAAAATTCCAGCATCATAACTAGAATAATTAATTAATAAATTAAATATTTAAATACCAAAAAATGTTAAAAATTCAGCTTTGATAATAAGTTGTCTTCTTTCGTAAGAAAATCGTTTATTAAAAATTGATTAATATTTAGGATTATAATTATTTCTTGTAAAATCGACGCTATAATTACACTAACTTATTAATCAATTAAGAAACATCAAAAAATCTACGTAACTAATAACTAGTAATTCTTAATTTATAAATGGAAAAAAATAAATAGATATAATGTGTAAACATGCTGTTGAAATTATAATAATTAGCGTGCAAGGGCGTTATATGAAATATATGAATCTTAATTTACAAATATCTTTAGTAATATATGTTATTTCTCAAAACTGCATCGAATCAAATTATAAAATATGTCGCGAATTATTAAATTTATGCAAATAAGATAATAGCATATCATTTGATATTACAATACGTCCAGTCACTTTTTGTCCCTGTAATATTTGATATATTTATAAAAAATTAAAAATTATATTGTTTAATATTTTACACTTCATTTATTTTAAAGTGAAATGACATTTAAATATAACACTTTGTTACATTTTTAATTTTACTTATTGCGCTGACCTATAATATAAATCATCAAATGCATTTACAAGTATATACAGATATTTTTTCATATTTTATAATCGTAAAATAGATTTTGCAAGTAATTTAAATGATAATATACGTAAAACGCTAGATTAATTAATTCAGAACTTTCAATATTCTGGTTTAGTTGTAAGTAATGTTCCATTCGACCCTGTCGCATTCCATCAAGAGTTGATACATTTAATTGCTTAAGGTGAACGCCTTCAAGACTATATTATGATTCGAACTTAGTTTGTAATGATTCAACGCTTGAATCAAAAAAATATATAGCTTTAAGTTGTCTTATTCCATTATTTACATTAAAAATTATATTAAGAGCTATTAATTTTTGATTTGAATACATGATATAGTATTTTCGAGGTTTAATAACAGCATCTTTTATATATTAACAAAATAAAATAAACCACGCAAGTTGTAAAAAGAATTAGAGAGAGTTGATCCTTCAAGGGCGCATTAGTTTAAGAGTTTACATTAAGATGTTGGCGGGTTGTAACATGTAAATGTGCATGCAATCGTAAATACCGGTTTTTTAGAAAAAAATCCCGGACACGCCTGATTTTAAAGCCCTACTTACGAATATTACAAATGTCTGTTAAGAAACACTTCTTGGTATAAACTTTATTATTATCGGTTAACAATTATTAAATAATATTTGATATAAATTATCATTTAAAACAAATAAATTATTTATGAATTTAATGATTATTTTAATTAGCAACTATTACAATTAATAGTAATAATAATAGAGATAAACGTTTTATTAATTATTATAATTGTATTTAAATACTAAGTTATAATATCAAATAGATTTTTTGTTTTAAAAAACAAAGGATATAAATCATTAGTGTTTTTATTTATTTATATATTTAAAATATATTTTAACAGATATGTTTATTTGTTATTAATGACTTATGTAGATATGTAAGACATTTAATTATTAAACATATATATTTGCGCTTAAGGCGCGGTATTCATTTCATTGTAATTAGAATATTGTTAAGTGTCCGGGTCATTATTTTTCTACTATCTCTAATATCAATTCTAATTTTATAAATGTTAATTAGTTTCATTGCAAAATTTACTGTACATATTCTAAATAAACTTTCCAAACTGCATTTGCATTAAATAATATAAACCATAGTTCACATTATATAGAAAGTTATTAATAAATTCCATATTTATTGCAAATATTTTTAATTCTTTAAATAAAATCAAGTTTTTCTTATTATATAATTTGAAAATTTAGTAGGTTTAAAAGTTGTGGTTTATATTTTGAAATGATTTATAATTATATTTACATTAAATTAATGTACAAAAATGCTTAAGGCGTTAATAACTATTTAAGAATGCATAAAAATGCATTGTAAAAGTGCAAGTAACTTTAAAATAATTAGACACAAATAAAGTAAGAGTAATGCATAATTAATACTTTCAAATTATTAAATATATAGTAACTTCTAATGAATTATTTTTATTGTTTATTTATGTTAATTATTACTAGAGGTATTTATTTATTAATTATGTTTCATTAAAGGTTTTTTTCTATTAAATCTGAATAGTATAAAAGGTTTTTTCCAAATAGCAGTCTTTGCAATAAGCCGGATTTTAAATTAGTTTACAATATAATATGTATTTAAGGTCGCAATAATACTAATACTAATTAATTTACTCAATTAAATATATTTACGTGTTTTAAGTAAATATCAAGTTATAAATAATAATATATTTCCTATTAGAGCCATATGTGGTCGAATTGAACATGCCGTCCAAGGACTCCCACCGCCATATCGCCTAAACCGTCCTCAAATGAGCTTAACAACCTCCTCAGAAGTACGTCGCCCCCTAAAAGCACCAAATTTTAGCGTAAATTGGACAATCGGCCAAAATAAACCAGAAGTCGTAAACACAATAACTGGTAAAACTGAACAAGGCCAACAATCAAGAATTTGTAAAGCATCGTTGTTTAAAAGATTTCAACATTTAATAAATCGTTTAAATAGTTTTACCGGAATTGAAGAATCGAAATCGATGATGTACAGTGATGTTAAAAATGCCGTTGAATCGTACAACGTAAGTTAATAATTTATTTCATTAATTAATTCATATAATTATGTGATTTTTATAATTTAAGGTTGCGAAACAAACGTTGTACACTGCATTTATTAAAGCTGATTTGGGACGTTGGATTAAAAAACCAATGGAACAGGATCAGTTTGAATTAGATTTCAATTCGGTTTAACATATCTGGTAAGTTTTCGGACCTTTTTTTTTAATTTTCGAACTATTTTATTATCAACGAAAGTTAAAACTTGATGGAATTTTGCGATTTTTATTTTTGACCACAACGTTAGCGTTTAATTTTGAACAGTATTATTAAACTCTACTTATATACATTATTATATTATATATATATACACATTTTTATATATATAAAACCGCATTTAAAATTAATATTTAAATGAATCTTCGATTATAATTAGGAATTAATTTAAATAAAACTACTATTTAGATAGTAATACAATGTTTTATTTAATATTAGAAATAACAATAATATTGTAGAATATAATTTGTAGTAATAAAAACAGTCTTTATTTAAATTCCATCCAAAATTCCTAGCCTAATAAATTATTATCCTGTAAAAGTTTTTCAACAAGTTTTGATATAGCAATTTGTTTATTTTCTATGTAATTTTTACTATTATTTTCTGCTTCATCTAAATAATATCGATAATTAACCATAATGCCGCAAGATGTTGATAAACCGCGAGCGGTTACATCCGCTAGCCAATTTATTCGCCACATTTCCGCACCGTTCCGTAGATGGAAATTCGCTGAAATATTACATAATTAATTTAATTAATTCATTATTTATTTAAAAACTTACCAACACTATCTAACGCGTAACCACGTTTCTTTTCTAAATACAAATATCTTATGCACATACGCATCATAATAGGTTCTAATATTGTAATTAATTCTGGAATTTGCAACCAACTATTACTGCTTAATAATTTCATTAATTCAACGAAAATATTATCAATTTTAAGCGTTTGTTTTAACATTTGTATTTCATCTTCGCAAAATATTTCTTTGATATATTTTGAATCATTATTTGCGCGTTTTAATAAATCAAAAAACCAACTCCGAAATTTCGGGACTGGTGATAACGATGAGAATTTATTTAATTTTGGGAATTCTTTCGCTAATTCTGTTGCAACTTGTTTTATTAAATAGTTTCCTAGTTCGATTCCTTGTAATCCCACTTGCGTGGAACTTATTGAGTAAAATATAGCGGCGTTTACATTATCTGGATGATATGTATTGCTATATTTTTGAATTTCGTCGTTATTGTTGTTTTGGGAAATTATACTTATTGTACTGCTGACAATTTCTTTTCGTAACGCCGTATGTAAGATAACTAATGGTTCATCTGGCATACTGCTATGGGTGTAGACGAAGCATCTGCGGTCTGGACCAGTTCGTTTCTTTAAATCAGTCCAACTTCGAACTGGATGCACCGCTTCGTAATCTGAAATCTAAGAAATTTAAACTTACTTTTTTTATTCGTTGAATAATCGCTTGGTAAGTACCTTTTGTAGCATTTCGCAGGACGATTTCCATGTAACTCTTTCTAATTTTAAAAAACCAACTGAAAACCATAATAAAAATAAATCCCGCAATGAATTATTTAATTGTTGTAAATACGCAATACTGGAATCTTCACTTTTATTTTTTTCTTGAAGTAATTCCTATTAAATAAATTATTTAACATATTTTTTAATTAATTAATTTATTTATAAGTACGTACAAGTACATCAGTTCTCATATCAACTAAAAATTTGACTCCGTTTTCTTGTCTCCCTATATGAATAAAAAGCCATTTATATTTTGGTGTTAACGCAGTTTTTAACTTTTCTTGTAAACGTATATTTTGGCACTCATTACATTGTTCGTTAACAAGAGTGTTTGCAAGTTTACAAACATCCTCATGATTAATTGAATATTTACACGCGAGTTCTAATATAAAATTACGTTTCTCGTTTTTTTTCAAGCATTTGTAGTATTCGCATAGTTCATTGACATTACTCTAAAATAACTATGCATGGAATTTTATATTTAATTATAAAATACATGTACTTACATCGATCATCGAATTACTGGTATTTTTATCTCGTAATTTTAATACTTCGTGTAATATATTATCTGAGGAACATGTTGAATAATTTATTAAATTTTTGTAACCTATTTTTTCTTGATTTGAGATATATTTCGTTGAGAAATTATTCAAATAAGTTGTAGAATTGGAATTTAAACGTAATAATAATATTTTATTGTTGAAATGACACGAATTTATAATAATTTTTGATATTTCATAAATTGATTTTTTATACATTTTGAAACCACGGTAATATATAACATGTATTAGTACATGTGTTAATATAAATGATACTTAGATTTTATTACTTAATTTATTCAATATTTGCTTAATATGATAATTTATAATAAAATTCTTGCTTATCATGTTTTAAGGTTATAAATAATTAACAAGGTTATGTGATATTTAAGACGTATATTTGAAACGGGTCTAAATTAAATTAAATACATTGTTTAATTATTATAATTTACAATTTATTCCAAGAAGTTAATTTACCACGATCTTTTATTTCAATTCCATACATTTTTAATTCATCTCTTAAGGAATCACAATATTTTAAAAGTTCTTGATTTTTATTTTCTAATCCATGTATTCTAACATTTTTTCTGAATGCTATTAACACATCTAGAATACTTTTCGTGCGATCTTCTTCAAAATCTTGATTTTTCCCGGTTAACTTCGATGTAAATCCTAATAAATTAAATTGTTCCTGAACGAAATTACCTAACATTTTAATTGTAACACAATCATTTAAATTATCTGTTGATATATTATTAATTTTTGGTGTACGAAGCATTTTATTTGTTGCACTAACAAGTTGTGATGTGATTCGAATAACTTTTGAAGTGTTGAAATCATCTTTTAAAGCTTTATCAATTTCTAATTTAGCTTCGGTTAATTTTGTATTTAATTCGTGTGTGTTTATTTCGGCTGGTGGTAAAATCCTTTGTATATATGCTTCGGAATCGTTAATAAAACTTGTAAACTTGTTGAGCTTAGCTTCCGCTGTATCCATTAATTCATTGCTATATTCCATGTTCGATTTATAATGCGACATTGCACAAGCCATTCGGAATATATCTGAAGCCGATTTTCGGCTGTTTAGCATATCTCTAATATAAATGCAGTTACCTAGCGATTTCGACATTTTAGATTCATCTCCTACTAAGTTTAAATGTCCGGTATGCATCCAATAATTAACCCATTGTTGTTTACCATGATGCGCGCATGATATAGCTTCTTCGTTTTCATGATGAGGAAACTGTAAGTCGATTCCTCCGGCGTGGATATCAATTTCATTTCCAAAAACTGCTGAAGCAAGTGCCGAACATTCTGAATGCCAACCGGGTCGTCCGTTCCCAAAATTAGTTTCCCATTTCGGTTCGTTTGGTTTTGAACCTTTCCAAACTGCGAAATCATTATCTGATTTTTTAAACGATGTTCCATTTGTTTTAATTGTTTCGTTAGTAATTGGAATTAATTTTCCGTAGTTATCTTTACATTTATTTAAATCGAAATAAACTGAACCATCTTCGGTGGTATATGCTGTTCCGTCTTGTATAATTTTTTCTATAAATTGTGATATAATTGGAATATGTTCTGTTACGCGTACGATTATATCAGGTTTTGTTATATTTAAATCGCAAGTATCAATCCAGAATTCATTTTCATATTTTCGTGCAAGTTCAGATGGACTTACAGATAATTCGTTACTTCTGTTGATTATTTTATCGTCGATGTCTGTTATGTTCATAACAGTAATTAAATTAAGTTTAAAATAGTTTCGTAATATTCTTTGGATTATATCAAGTTTAACATAACAACTGGCATGTCCAATATGAGCTGAATCGTACACTGTTGGTCCACAGGTATACCATGATAATTTGTCTTTATTTGAGATAATTAAAGGTACTTTTTGCTTCGTTATGCAGTTGTATATTTTAATGTTTGTGTCGTAACCTGTCGGTTGTATCCAAGTATGTTTTAATCGTTTTGAAAACGATGATAATAATTTAATAGATTTCATTATAAACACTGTGTTATTTAAGTTTTATTGTATTATAACCTATTTGGCATTACACCGGTCGGTTTATTTACATAATTTATATTAGAAGTTTTTAATTAACACTAAATAAAATTCTATTTACATTTTTTTTATAAATATATTACGATAATACTGTTACAAAATTAAAATGAAATTATCGATTACATAACCTTAGTTTATCATATGGTTATAATGACGTTATAAAAAAAACTAATTTATTTTTATTATTAAAGATTATTTTATTTCAAACTTGTACACAAAACGACAAAAGAAATTATAACATTCATATTTAATTAAATTATTACTGATGTGAGTGTGATCACAGTTACAAAAAGTCTTAAAAATTATTCAGCTTTCTTTTTATCATGTGTTGTTTCATCTTTATAATGTAAAAATACAAATGTGAATAAAAATACGCCAGCCATCATTGAAAAAGCGCTTGCATAGTAAGGATAAGCGCTGTAAATAAATCGTTCGTATTGTGTATGTTGAAGCGGTCGAACAGAAACTTGTGTATTACTAGTTAATCGGGTGTACCCAACTCTATCGTAATCGATTTTAAATTGATAAACTCCATAAACGTCTGGAATACGGAATCTCGCGGTGTAAACTCCTTTAGAATCGCGGGTTAGTTTTGTACGTACAAACGGATCAATGCGAACGAATTCTAATTGGACATCATTTTTATTATATGGTATCCATTTTCCGTTTGATAGCATTTCGATTTCAATTTGGTAGATAACATCATCGGTGATTGTGTATGCGCCTCCTGGAGGTGCTTTTAATCCATCGGCTAAGCCATGGCGGACGTTTTTAACTCGTAATTGACCCTTTTCGCCGAATACCCATTGACTGATTGCAATTGCGGCTTCTTTATTACCAGCGTCTTGTCTGCTGAATAGTTCATCAGAGAAAAATGATATTGAACCACTGAAAACAACTCTTGCGTTGTTTCTAGCTTGTAATGCAGCGATAAGTACTGTATTTTTTCCTACAGCGTGTGGATATTCTTTTATAGGTTGGTCGGGGTTGTAGCTGTAAGCAGTGCTTTCGGCTGTTAATAACGGCAAAACAAGAGGATTTTCTTGATCAGCAAGGAGACCAGTGCCGCGGTAGAGTAATGGAGACAATCGATTTGTTCCTACAATTATCGGAGCATCAATTAAATTCTTTCCTGGGACAACAATCGTGGTATGGCTGCCATCGTCGGATGCCTTATCGTAGTGTAAGTGATCAATAACGTATGCTCCTTCTTCATCAACTTCAAAACCACATTCCGACGCTAACTCACGGAGGACATCGCCCGTAACGCTGCTCCCAGCAATTAAAACATTGCCTCCATCGTCGATAAATTCAGTTAAAGTATCGACATTTAAAGTACCTCCGAATTCTTCGACTGACGGTGCGAAAATAATTAAATTCTGGTATAAATATTCGCCGTATTTCGAAAGAACTAAACCAGAATCATCTGCTGATTTAAATGTTAAGGAATATCCGCGATCTGTAAATAAAAGCGTGGTAGAGACCGGTCAAACATAACCTTACGCCGGGTGTTATAACATACCTTGTAACGATTTAAAGAATATGGAATGTGTTTCGCGTATTGCTAAATTATCTAGCAGGACTAGCGTAGTTCCTGCGGCTTCAGATCCAACATAAAATAGAAACAATGCTATAAATATTTTTGAAAACATTTTTGAAGGTACACACGTCACCGTTTTGATTTGACGTGACACAAATCTGAAGTTAATAATTAAATAAATACCAACTGAATTTAATTTAAAAATAATAAAGGTACATTCGTGAAGTTGTAGTGAAAGAAATGAAATGTCACCATGTTAAAATTCACAACGAAATTTAAATAAACATCAGGAGATAATAATTACGGATATAATAATATTCATTATCCATGTATATCGATAGATAATGAATTATTACATTGATTTATGGAGTTGGTTTGTTTAAATTGTAAGTTCTTTAAAATTGCAACATGGACTATGGTAACCAATGTTGTTTTATAAATGTCATTTCATAAACAAGCTTTTGATAACACTTATACGAGTTTATTTGTAATGTAGATGGAGGAAAGGTTCAGTAACAGCATTACAAAGTATAATGTCGTGAGGCTGTTACGTGAACGTGAACTTAAACTATCTGCTGCTTCGGAATTACAACGACATGCTCAAGTTACAGAAACGCTAATCAAACGACTTGGCCTAGAATTCGAGTTAGAAGGTCATAAAGGATGTGTCAATTGTATCGAATGGAGCAAAGATGGAAGGTAAATAAACCATTCCACTTATAAAACAACGCATTTATTTAAAAATCTTTCAGGAGATTAGCTTCTGGTTCAGATGACACTAAAGTTATCATCTGGGATCCTTTTCGTCATCGTCAATTACAAACTATTCATACACCTCATATTGGAAATATATTTTCTGTTAAGGTTTGTTTCAAATCATAACATGTTAGGACACGTTTGATACGTTGTTGTATAGTTTCTAGGTGGCAAAAATGATCCCTTGATTGTAACAGGCGCTGGGGATTGTCATGTTGTTGTTCAATCAGTTGATCAGGAACCTGGTGATTTACCGATTTTAAATTGTTCTTGTCATGCTGGACGCGTGAAACGCATTGCAACCCCACCAGATCAGCCACAAATCTTTTGGTCAGCTGGCGAAGATGGATTGGTCATGTAAATATATTAATTTTTATTATTATTTCCTCAAATAAAATTATTGAAACGTTATAGGCAATATGATTTACGGGAACCCCATCAATGTATAAGTGGAAGTACAGTATTTCTTGACTTAACTCGTAATCTTGGTTGGGCTGCTGAAGCAAAATGCATTGCAGTAAATCCAACACAGCCACATCTAGTTGCTATAGGTGCAAACGATTGTTTTGTCCGAATGTACGATAGACGAATGGTCAAAACATCACCATACCGCGTAAGAATCTACCCAAAACATATAATTAAATAAATTCATCATAATTTTATATTTCATTAGATGAATCACCATGTAGAACACCGAGATCGTTCGCTAACACGTCCAGATCCTTCAATCGATGGAACATGTGTTCAATATTTTGCTCCAGGACATTTAGCAAGATGTGGTGGTGATATGCGGTATAAATTAGCCGCTACTTATGTATCTTTTGATCCCACCGGGCAGCAACTCTTAGTGAATATGGGTGGCGAGCAAGTGTACCTATTCGATGTGAATAATCAAAAAGATAGTATTGAACATGAATTAAAAGTTCCTGAAGGATTTGTTAAAAGATCTGGAGATGAACGGGAATGTTGTTGTGGAGTAAGTTTACTTAAAATATTTTTAAAGTTAAACACATGTAAGTTTTAAATATAATTATAGGATGCAAATACAAAAAAAACCTGCCGAAGACTGTCTTTACATAATAATAGAATATTAAAAAACCCATGTGCCTGTCAGTATCTCGGTAGAGCAGCAACATTACTACAAAGAAAATGGTAAAACCGAAAAAAACCTTCCCTAACACATAAAATAATATTTATTTTATCTTAAAGGGTTGGAGATGTATATGCCTCAGCTCGAGATTACCTTCATATAATCAAACGTTGGCCAAACACTAGAGAAGCATATCTAGGCCTAGTTCAATGTCTCATTACTTTAAAATGGAATACCATTGCAGGAGACTGGTTGTCGTACTACAAGCAACGATTCCCTGAACACGCAAATACAGCTGAAGTGTTAGAGTTTAAAGCTGAATTACAAAAACCTGTTAAACCTGAACACGAAGATATGGATGATGTACCTAAATTTCCTGATCAGGAAGTTAAGCTTAGAGAAATGGCAATTAATTTTCAAAGTCGGTATATTGGACATTGTAATACTACCACGGATATTAAGGTGATTTATATAACAATGGTTATAATTTAATTATTAATTTATTTAAATGTTACTCAGGAAGCAAATTTTTTTGGTCCAGATGGACAATATATAATTGCTGGATCTGATGATGGAATTTTTTTCATTTGGGATAGACATACAACTAATATAGTGCGAGCTATGTGGGGAGATGTTTCTATTGTTAATTGTGTTCAACCACACCCGACATGTTGTGTCTTAGCGACTAGTGGTATCGACGCAGTTGTTAAATTATGGACACCACGCCCGGAGGTATTATTCAATTTAATATCTAATTAATTAATTAATACATCAAATTTTTAAATAAAAAATAGGATGGTTCAGAAAACATGCGAGTCGTAACAAATCCATCAGCCGCAGCAGAAGCAAATCAACAACGAATATCAATGGATCCGTTTGAAACAATGTTAGCTAATATGGGATATCGTGTTCGCGGGGGCCCCTTGCTAGCTATACAAGAGATCCCGACGTGTAGACCCAGCTAGCCTTGCAATTAAAATTTAAAAAAATAAACTGTTTGTGTTAAAATAGTTTAGAATAACTAGTCTCCATCTTAAAATAGAAACGTAAGGTTAGAAATTTTGACGAATTAGTGATATCGGGTTTGTCGGTAAGTCGAATTTTTACTTTTTATTTCAATTTTGGTTTTTGCATGGAAATTTTATTTATATTTTTGGAATAGGAACTTTTCGATATATTTTTTTAATTTTACATGTAAGGAATTATTAATTTTATTGCAAAAAAAAAATATATTTTAGTCGAAATTTATTCGGTATCAGGTCATTTTCTACAATTTTTCGGGGATTATATAAAATTAATTACAGGATGACTTGATAATTCAAAATTTTACCAAAAAATAATAATGAAAGTGCAGAATTTTTGCTAGATTTTGCTCAATTAATATTTTAAAACACCATTTACCAATAATAGCGCTTTTATTGGCGATTTATAAATAAAAATAAGCGCATATATCTTCTAACTGGTTATTATTTTTATTTGCTTTACGAAATTTCATAAATAAATTAAATATTTATTTTAAACAGTTCTGTAGTTAATGTAAAAAAAAATCTTGTTCATATTCACGAATAACTTTAATAATTATTGTTATTGCGATTTTTTTTGTTAAATAGGCTAATTATATAAAGACATGTATATAGATAAAAATATATTCATTATATATTGCTTACATATATCTCTAAAATATTTATTAAATATATTTCAATTTTAAAAGTTATACAATTATATACATACATAAATTCTTAAATATAGATTAGTATCACATTTTTAGATATTATATATATTTATAGTGTGTTTTATTATAATTAAATTATATTTTAAATGAGATTGTCAATCATGCAACATACTATAAATATAAATGTATAAATAATAATAGTTTTGATATAAATTAAGCAATGTTATATGAAATTAGTTTAGCAAAAAATTTTGATATTATATTAGTAATAAAATCCTATTTCTTTCCTTCACCTTTACGTCAGTAACATAAACGTGTTTATATATAACTAAAATTTTAATCCAAACGTATAAGTTTGTATAACATTATTTAAATCAATCATAATTTTAACATTCAACGGGCAAATAACAATTAATAAACACGTACATCTCGACGCCATAATATACATTTTTTTCCGATCTTCAGCGTCGTTTATATCAAAATCATCATCTTCCAAAACTAATATAACAACTTTAAATTCTAAACCTTTAACACGTAATGCCCAAGCGATTAAAAAATCATTTAAAGCAGATTTCGTAACAAATTCTTCAACATCGCCAACAGCTTGTGGTTTATAACCATTTTCAACAAAATGTAATGATATTTCATTGTTAATACATTGCGGGGTTAATTTATCGTTAACTAAAAACGGAATTACGCAAATATTATTTGGTTTTATACCTTTCGTTGCGCATAAATCAATTATAACACTAACTAAAGTGTGTAAGGTTTTATTGCATGATTGATTATCTACCCAGTAGATAGGCGGACCTAAAATTTCATGTCCCATGTTAATATGAGTTAAATTCATTTTTGTTAAAATCCGTTTTGGGACAATTGGAATCGGGTTTGAATAAAACTGTTGAAACACGTTAAAAATATGACCAGTTGACCGCATAACTTTATTTAATACTAATGTTGGTATTTTTAAAATATTCGGAGAATGTTTCGGTAAAAATAACGACGCTTGATTTATATCAACTAAAAACCACAATTGACCCCAATTATTCATTTGATGGTTATTGAAAATTTCTGTACATTCTTCTGCGGTTTTATAATATTTCGAGGTATTTAAACATCCCGGGATATTACAATTTCCATCGTGGTAACGTTGATAAATCGCCGATACAGTTTTCATCATAATTGTATCTTCAAATGATAAACATATCGCTTCAGCTTCATCCATAAAAATATGTTTATATTTTGAATTATTACGAAGTAGAAAACCCGTTTGGGAAATATAAAAACGTGCGCTATCGACGTATTTATCAATTCCAAGAAGTTTTAATTTATTTTCGAAGTCGCAACTGAAATAAATTAGATAATTATGAATGAAATAATATATATTTTTTTTAGTTATTTACCGTATTCCAGGCCAATAACAAATATACAACGCGCGTTTATCATTATTTAATTCGCCTTGTTCATATAATAATTGGAGTTTTTTCAGAACTAGTAAAGTTTTACCGGTTCCAGCTGCTCCATGGACGACCAGAGCACCGTTATTATTTTCACCCCATTTTCCTGTTCCGCTACTTTTCGAAGTTAACAATTTTAATTGTTCCTGCGTTAATAACGCTAACATACCTTTATGAATCTCATCAACAAATACTCCACAACTTAATATAATAAACCTATTTAACAATTTCCGAAAAATCTCCTCATTAATTGCGTTCCCGTTTAACACAAACTCCCCAAACCATTCATTGAATTTTTCCTGATTGTTTAAAACATCTTCGAATACGTGAAGATCGCCGTCTTCTTTCCATCGTTGGATAGTAAGTTGTTTTGGATTTTTTGTCCATGCTCCTAAGAACGGCCACATTATGTATGATTGTAAACATTTGGACTCGGCGACGGTAAGTTTACAATGGTTGCTTAACACCTCCAGATGGTCCCGTAATTGGTGTTGTGCAGAGCGTTTATTGTTTTTAACAACTCTTGCGTCGCTGGTAATTTCTGCGGATGGACAATGGGTTGTTGTGTCATGGGTTGATTTGACTTCTGCGAGGCTTATTGTATATCTACCTGGAATAGTTTAATTTAAAAATATATATTTTTAAGATAATTAAATAAAAAATACACCTTTATATTTAGTAAATATAACAAAATCATGTTCACGAATCATTAATTTCCCAACTCTTTGATTCCTATTTGAATGTCCTGCATAATTAGCACCATGAAAATACAAAACCCATAATCCTTTAAGCTTAACAGCATCTTTTATTCCCGCAATTCTTTCAAACACAATATTTTCTGCTTTACTTGCTTGCCTTTCAGTTCTCTCCGTAAATGTACGTGGAACACTATAAACAGCATTGCTATTGTACAAAGGTTCTGCGAACTCTGTTTCTAAGTATCTATAAAATAATTTTGCAGTTAACTTACGTTGAGTAATGTTAATTACAAGAAAAAATTGTAATTAAACTAAGTTATGTTGTGTGTGTTTTTTTTTTTATTTTAATTATGGTTATTACCTTCGAAGTCCCTCTTCCTGCGATAATCCTTCAGCTCCTGCTGCAGGTAAATAAACTCGATCATTTTCAAAATTCCAGTTTTTTTCTTGTTTCATATTTGTTTCTATCGAATTTATTTATTAGTAAACAAGATGAAAGTGCTTCAGGTTTTATCTATTACGGAATTATAGATAAAAAACTTATTGTTTATTTTGTTTTGATTATTATTTAATTAATTAAATCGAATTAATTTTAATATATTAAACTTTAAACATCGAAAATATTTATTTTTAACAAATGAATCTGCAGTTAATTATTTATATAAATAATATATTTTTATAATACGTTTTAAATTAATTTGGCAAATAGCCAGTTTACCTGAAAATCTGTTTTTAACTTTAAAAAAATAAATAATTATTTAACTTACCGTTTGTATTAAAAAACTGTTTGGTCGCTTTGATATTTTCCCAATAACTGCGGGTTTTTCGTAAGAAATTATTTGTATATTGCGGTTAAATATTATTCATGCAATAAAAATAAACCTTTAATTTATTTAGTCATTTGAAATAATGTAAATAAAACATTAATTCTTGTTTTTGCAATAGTTTGTTTAGGATAAAATGGATATTCGTTGTTGAATTAGTTGCATAAAATTTGTATTTGAGCTGATGTGCAGTTTTATTTATCTGATGGATTTCAAGTGCTTTGTTTTTGAAGGGTAATAAAATTGAGGTAATAAATAGTAATTATTACGCCTACAATTATTTAAGCTAACGTTAATTAATTATTTTATTCATTATTCTACAGACTTATAATTAATTTATATTATAACTATTAGGTATATTTATTTCTTTCAATTAAAATATCGATTTTGAATGTTAATTAATCAAATTATTTATGATTCTAATTAAGTAAATTAATTAATAATCTCTAAAAAACTTCGAAATTAACGTCAAGATAATTTTATCGGGGATTTTCAGAAATAAAAAACATATGTTCAGTATTTTATCAATTTATAGAATAACAACTGTTCTTTTTAATTATTTTATTACATTATCAATTCATATTTTGTTTTTTGATGTTCGGAGTAATTTCAGTTGGTCTCGCGACTAGGCAAAGGAACTCCTCAACCGTTGGCACATTGCAAACGCCAACGGTGGTGGAGTTACCACACCTCGTCCGCGTGGCTTCTGGAGATGATGTCCACCAGGTTGGATGATTATTAAATACACCTGTAAAAAAATAAATAAAATTTATTATTATACGATAGTAATATATGAATACATGTACATGCTACAAGGTGTGGTTTTAATATATTAGAACGTATTGTCTGCTATATTTAATCTTTAATTAAATCAATAATCAAATAATTGATTACTGTCGCATTTATAAATTGTTTCAGAATATAAATATACAATTTTTTTTATTGTATACTTTCAAAATAATATGTATAATAATAATAATAACATTTAGAAATGTTATTTTTTTATATTATAACTTAAGAAGGTAAAAAAATATATCTTTGGCATTATAAGTCTTAAAGTTCAAGTGTTTTGACATTTTCTTGCAGATTGGAGAGCATTATATTTAAATACAGTTAAATATTAAATAAACAAACATTTTTCGAATCAATTTAAAGAATATTTTATTAATAAATATTTGTTGAGAATCGTCAGCTTTGTATATAAATCAAATATCTTGATTTTATTGGTAATTATTTTTATTAAAACCTATAAAAAGTCTCATTAAATATAATTTTGTAGACCTCTCACTTTGCGAAACATTAAAAAGTCATTTTTCATACATTTTTATAAACAGTTACATGTAAGACCTTCTCAGATCTATTAATTTTTATTTTTTTAATTAACACTATAAAATTTATAATACATTGTAAGTTTATTTATTTATTACTTTATCATATAAAAGGTTTCAAATGATTAAACTTATAAAAAAAAACATATTTAATCCAAATGGTATTAATTACAAAATATAATTAACAAAAACTGAAATAATTACAAGATATAGAAACCTTGAAAATTAAAATTATAATTGAAAAATAAATAAATAAACAAAAAGCGATAATTATTCAAAAAAATATGCGTAATATAATAAGATTTTTTATCGCTTCCTTAAGTTAATTTTGGCGCTTAGCAAATTTTTTAAGTTCAAGGACGGTTGAAAGCGAACCCTGAAACAGGTCAATGACACTACTACAGGACCGGAATAATAAATATTTTTATTAGTCGTAAATTTTTCACGAATATATAAATAGATGCAGATTGGAAATAATTTAGTTTTCTTGGGTAACGTATCATTGAAATCTCCAAATTAATTAATTATATTTTTTTTAATTTTCTTGTTCGTCCTAGCATTGAAATCTCTAAGATTTCGGTTTATTGTATTAATTTATTTATTTTAAGAGTATCTTGTCTTAGCGTTAATTTCTTATAAATATATTTAAATATTTTTATAAATTTTTATCGATCATTAAAATATCTACGTTAATTTCTTACGAATATATACAAATAATTTTTATAAACTTATTTGATTGTTTAGCTAGATCTTACATTAAAAATATTTGTTTTCTAACTGATCGTTGAAGTCTCCATACTAATTTCCTACTTAACGTAGCATTAAAGTCTCCAAGTCAATCATTGAGTGCTTGTCGGTGTATCTATCATTAAAATCTCTAGGAAAACATCTATATTTTAAATATTCCGATGTGAATCAGTCTTAAATTGTTCTTGATACATGAACTTGGTGCCATTTACCTCGGCCCTGAAAACCGCGACGGCCGCGTAAAGATTAACCACGCCTCCGTAATGACGTATGCCCTTTCTAATACATTAGAAGTAAAACAACGCTAGCAACAAATCATCTTAACAATTCGCGAAATCTTGTCCTAATGATTCTTTCTTATTGTTGTTGTTAATTCTACAGGAAATTATATTTTTTTGAATTATAAACGGAATTTAACGTTTTTTTTTTATAAAGTTTATTAGTGATTGTTTGAAAATGTTGAATTTTTAATTGTTAATTGATTAAGTTTGTTTATTAATTAGATCCGGGACGTTTGTTTTATTGCATTTTAATTAATTTTTAGTTGGAATGAAGTGTATTAATTGGATTTTAATTATTTTGTTATCTATTGTATTAAATTATTAATATATTTATAAGTTTATGTATATTTTTATTTAAAAAAATATATAATTTATTAGGAAAAATGGTGGAGTCGCCAGCATTTCTATTATATTGAATTTGCAAATTTCTTAAATTGCACTTCTAAATATAATTAAATAACGAAAGCTGCATATAGCAGCCAATATTTTACAAATTTAAAAACAAATGTAATTGGTAAAGAAGCACTGCATATAGCAGCCAAAGAACAAAATTAGGATCTCTTATTAGTAATAAATAATTAAATACAAATAAAAAAAAATGTAAAATGGCGTTAGCGATGATAAACTAATTATGAATTAATAATAAATACTTTAATAACATTAAGGACACACCTTAGATGTTATATATCTATAAACACACACACATCTTCTGTCCTTGAATATCTTAAAATCAAAAGTATTTTTTTTTTTCCTTCTACATTATTATTATGATTATTATTCATAACACAACAAGTTGTATTTATTTAAATATTATCATGACATTTGACGAAATTCGCATTTATTTTAATGAATTGAGGTGCGACAAAAATAATTATCATGTTACAGGGGGCTAAGAATAACGGAGGGTTCTTTTCTAAGTGCAGACAGAGGCAGGTGGCATGCACCTTGCTGCTGTTACCCAACCCTAGCATATGTGTGTTAATAGGGCGAGTCAGGTTCCGTTGTTGAAAGGGAAACCAACCAAATAATATAAATTTCAGGTATAAAAATTTTATTATCATTTTAAAGTTGGGGAAAAATGTATATATAAAAAAAGATGCACACACATACACGGGGTGGAATTAATTAATAGAGATAAGATTTCCCGCGCTTGATTGATTTGTACCTAAGGATAATAGCTGGAATATTGTATGATATACAGAATCCGGGAAATGGCGGGGCGCGGTACTATAGCGTGGTCGGTACTTGAATAGCCCCAAACCGCGCTTTGCCCCTTGTCTAAAAACTAGCCAGGTTATTGGCTGGTGAACTGACCTTGACGAGGCCAGCCTCGCCGACTTACCGGCACAAAATCAAATGAAAAATATATACATACATACAACAATATACTTATATATTATTAAATTTATTTCAACTTACCTATAATAGTTATAATAGATGTACAGATTTTAGCCAGCAACAACCAGCAACAGCAGCAGCAACCAAAGGATCAAATCAATTTTTCGTAAAATGTATAAAATTTTCGAAAATTAAAAAAAAAAAAAAAAAAAATAGAAAACCCTCGGTGTAAAACAAATCCGATACGTACCTAAACACTTCACAATTTTCGTTTTATTTATTAAGAAATGCGTTAAAATAAGTCAAAAGTATATGTTAGTGAAAAATAGTTTCGAGTTGTGAAAGATTAGAGTGTGTTTGTTAGACTGACCAGGTAGCGTCTATAGCTCGGCCAGGTAACCCAAGGTAAGGTGAACAAGAAGTGAGCGACCGAGGGGGAGCCCGACACGATCATTTACCACAAGAATGAAAATAAAAGTGTACTTAAGACCTGGACTTATTGCTTCTATAGTCTGTCTATTTTATTCTTTTCACTTTTCTCTTAAATTTTTCAAAAATTTCTTTTTTATTTATTTCTTTTTCCATTTCAGATACAATACAATTACCTTACATTCATTGAATAAAAAATAGAAATTATATTTAAATCAACTAAAAAAGGTATTAATATAAATTAATAAAAAAATAAAATAATTAATATATAAATTTTTTGTAGTGATAGAAAAAGAAACAGACTATAGGTGATCGAAAGACAACATTTACTGATAGTCAGATCCATCGGCTTGCGTCTTCAACTTCTTGTTTCATGGTGCGAGCGAAGAGCGCGTCTCGACTTACGGCGGTAAAAAGTCACTGTTGAGCCAAACCAGATTCTATAAAGAATACGATAGCTCATCACTAATACTATTGGAATTATTGATGATGAGATGTTGAGGAATCTATATTTTGTTGTGAGACCGGTTTGTTGGTTGGCGCGCACGCATTCAACACTGGGTACACTGGTTCCCAGACATACATAGATGCCTACGACTACGGACTACGATGCTGGATCTGGATGGTGGAGCGTGCCACTACACACTAAGGGTATTTTAAGGAAATATCACTTTCTTAGAAAAACTTACCATTTTGGAGGAATTTTATACTAATCCTCTTTATATACTCATATTTTTCTATTTCTTATCTCACGCTCATCTGACTCATAG
>CM008239.1:1630113-1649404 GCA_002278615.1 Pogonus chalceus | reverse complement strand
ATATGAATATTTATTTTAAAAAAAAGCAGTAAAGAAGAAAGTTTCTGTTAAATAATAAATAGTTATTTTTCTAGGAAGTTAGTAAATATGCAAAAATATTAATACAAACAACAAAAGCGCAGAACCGTCGTACATAACACTATCCATCACCACCGAACGTTATTTGATCCGAATTTGTTAATTAAAACATTCAATATTTGTATAACAGATGATTTATTTCAAAATACGGAAAAATTATTTTATTTATTTAAAAACATACAAGTACTTATAATGAACTTTTCTTTTATTTTAATAGCAAGAAGATAGAATAAATTAGTGGTCTGGTACCTACCACTAAAAATAATAGAATTTTATTATTTATAACATTTTGAATACTGCTTTATCCTCCTCAGTCATGCATATATGTACATATGTATTTGTCGGTGTATTTATACAATAATTTCACATGTGTTTGTGTGAGACCGTGGCCTTCCAACATTTCAAGACATTTGGTCTCGTCTACAACGGATCATTGTAATTACATATCGTCGTCTTTGTCTTACCAATAACTGACCACGCATTGCGAAGACGTTTTTAGATATAGTTTGCGTCATTTTAACCATATGCTTCACTTTTTTTAACGGAATTTTTCTTTTATTTTCATTTTTAATTTACCTAATATGTGTTATTTTAAGTTTGTTTCGAATTTATCTTAAGATTCCTCATCTGTTTATCGATTTTGAATAATTGTTTTAAGAAAATTATCAATTGATTGAATTTTAAACTATCAATTAATCAAATGTTTATATATTTTCCTTAATTTTAATTAATTGTCTCTGAATATATTTTAAATTACCAACGTTTCGATCAAAATTTTTTGTTGAAACTAATGTAAAATTAAATTAAATATAATATTTTATTAACATATTATAGTAATAATATAATAATAGTAAGTAATGTTGAAATTGACAAAGACTATATATATAGTCCGTCCATCCTTATCCATTGTATGTTTCTTCTTGTTTCGTACGCGAATGTCATTTTTATTGTCTGTTCAACTGAAGAAGGTTACATATTATCCATACATTTGTATGTTGTCGTCTTTCTGCGCAATGTTAAAAAATACCGAGTAAACCTCTTTTTTACCGTCTTTAATTCAATGAGTACTTGATCTGCGATACGTTTATTCTTTTTCTTAAGATGTTTCTCTTCGACTATTTGATCGTTAGAATTTTTATTTGTGTCTAGTTTTAATTTAATTGTTGTATGACTCGAGTTTTTAAAATACTGGTTTTTTATTTATGTTTGTTGATTTTTATATGGCAACTTGAATTGCGTTAGTTTTTATGGAATTGTTAAAAATCCGTTTAATGGCACTTGGTGACTTCGATAAGAGGTCAGACGAGATGTTTTATTTATGTTTATTATTTATTTATAAATATTTCATCAAAATATATTAATTTTTTTCCCTGTACATTAAATTGAGTATTATAGTCACTTGGAGACTTCAACAGTAGATCAGACGAGAAACCTTTAAAAATTAATTTTAATTAAAATATTTAAGTAGATGTTATGAAAAGATATATAGATGCGAAAATAATTTGGAGATTTCAATACAAGATCAGACGAGAAACGTAAAAATATAATGTATAATATAAATAAAAATTAAAATCTTGTTAAGTTCTTCATTTAGTTGTTTTTAAAGTTATAAGCACTTAGAGACTTCAATAAGAGATCAAGCGAGAAACCTTAATAAAATTTAATTTGAAAATAATTTCTATAGGAGTTCAGAACAGAAACGTATAATATTATAATAAAATTAGATTTTTGATCAATAAAACATTAGTAGATTCTTGGCTTTGTTGCTTAAAATGTTATAAACACTTAGAGATTTCAATGAGAAATCAAGTGAAAAACCTCAATAAAATTATTTAAAATTTAATATAAATTGAAATAAATTTTATTATTATTATTTATATTATTATCTTCATATAATGGCAAGATGTGAAAATAATCTGGAGAGACTTCAATAGTAGACCAGACGAGAAACTCGAAAAAAAAAAAAAAAATATTTAAATTAATTTTTGTATTAAAAACTTCATAATATTATATGCGAAAATATTTCGGAGACTTCAATAGGAGATCAGGCAAGAAATGCAAAAATACAATCAATTATTATTAAATATATAAATTTTATTAATACATAAAAATAACTTAAAGAGATTCCAGTGACATTAACGATAGATAAGACGGGAATATAATAATTATATGTAATTAAAATTAAAATAAGAAAGTATAAGGAATTTATTTATAACATTTGTATCGAAAACCAATTGACTTTTAATTAATGTAAAAAATATTAATATTTACACTTATAACGATTTACATTTATACATATTTTAACATAAATATTTATAATATGTCTTAGATATATTTTAAAGTGTAAATCAAAATGAAATTCCAATGATATAGTAAAATAATAATTAATTAAAATCGGAGAATTATCTATTTATATGCACAATAAAAAGAAAACAAAACTAGCTATAGAATTTTTTAATGTCGCAAATCTAATAGGATAAAAGTCAATGGCTCTTAAACGTTCATTACTATCAACATTGGCGCGCAAACTACTGAACAACAAAATTGTTAAGTTGATAAAGAACCAGTTTCATTATATTTACAATATGACTAACACTTTATGGATCTTAAGTAATCTTGTGTTGTTAAATGCTTAAGGGCAGATTCCCCGCCGCCCGATCAACGAATTAGCAAACTCGATGGTGGCGACACGATCGTTCGTCGCGGCTAGTTTTTACATTAGGGCATTATGCCCGTAATGGGCCTGCTTTTATCTGCCTGGATTTACTGGCTTACAAGCTTGCCTTTACGCCATTTATTCAAAATTTTCATTTATATTCAAAAGAGTTTTTCAGCATATACCACTTAATATTTTCTCTATTCATAACTGTGTCTGAAACGTTGCTAATCTATTCAAATTTAACATCTGCTACAACTTTTAATTACTATCTATAAATTATGCCCAAATTTTTGGTAATTCCTTCATTTCCAATCAATACTATTGACGAAATCGCTTCTCTATTAATCTTTTTCTATGTATTACACCGAAGAGACTTCAATAAGAGATCAGACGAGAAACTTAGTTAATTAAAATTTTCCAATTAAAATATATATCATATTATCTTATTGTTAGATGTGAAAATGTCTTGGAAACTTCAATAGTAGATCAGACAAGAAAACAATGTTACTTATAATTATATTATATTTAAAAACTTTTAATGTATAGAATGTTATGCGCGTCTTGGCTTTGTTGTTTTAAAGTTTATAAGAACTTAGATTTTAATAAGATTTAAAAGTTAAATTAATTAAAATATTCCTTCATAAATTTAAAATAATTATAAAATATAACTTTAACTTGCAACTGTTAAATTAACGTGGAGATTTCAACAAGACATCAAGCGAGAGACTTCAATAAAACTCTTTAAAAATCTTATAAACAAAAATTAGGTAATGAATATTAAAAAAAAAACAATAATAATTATTTTATTTAATAATATATAAAATGCTATTTTACAATTAGACATGAAAATAACTTGGAGATTTCAATAAGAGATCAGATGCGAAACCTTAAATAAATGTTTTTAAAAATCAAATTAACTCAAATATCTTATACAATCATTGTTTTGTTTTAGAATCTACTAAAAGAAAAATAATTTGCGAAGAAAGTGGCTGTTAACACTTTAT
Organism: Pogonus chalceus; assembly: GCA_002278615.1. NCBI lineage: Eukaryota > Metazoa > Arthropoda > Insecta > Coleoptera > Carabidae > Pogonus > Pogonus chalceus. The sequence goes on along the minus strand of CM008239.1, from coordinate 1,645,663 downwards.
ACATTGATGAAGATGCAGAGTGTCCGAAACGCTGGAAATTTTTCTACAAATAAAAAGGTAAAAAAATAAATCATTTTTTCAAAAATCTTCGATATTGCAATTACCACCAGTTTTTCAAATATTCCTCGTATGTTGAGTTCCGTTGCGTCGTCGCGTATTACAATTTGAAGAAAAAAAAACCTACAAAACTGGAATCGCAACCGATGCACTTGCACTTGCAACTTGCAACTTGTCCGTCTGGCATACATGGCCATTTCATGTTATACGTGCACATATGAATATTAAACTATGTTTCAATTTTATCCTTATCCTCAAAACAAGGGGTTGTTACATTCAAAATTCAAACAAAAAAACATAAATCTACAACTTATGTTGTATAGAATAAATGACTATCCATAATATACAATGTTTAACTCATAAATACATCAATGTTTCTCTTTCTCTTAAAGTTTCACATCAGAGGAATCTTGTCTTTAAGTTTTTATAACGCTTTCCTGGCAACTAATAACATATTGCATATTGTACTTATATTCCCATGCTTTATTATTATCTTTATGAATACCGTCTAGCATACATATGGCTGTTAATCGAACGAATTTTCATATTAAATTTTATATTGACTTGAAATCATTTGAAAAAAAATTCTTATAGGCTTAGTTTTTATTTTGTACAAGATTAATACATCTTCTTTTACTTAATAGAATTTAAATTACAACGTCTTAAGCAACATTAAAGGAAAATATTGCAAAGAACATGCAACTCTATACCGCAGTATCTATATAAACATAGTAACTGTATAAACGTAGTAAATACCATAGATCATATATGCCTCACTCCGAGATCCAATATTCAAATAATATAAATAAAACATTTATTGTTTCTTAATTAATATAAATAAAATAATTAAAATACTTTCTATACAACTATTAATTATTACATATTTATTTTGTCATACATAGTCAAAGGTACTTGCTGTCATACACATGTGTTATATTGTAAACACAAAATAATTTTAAAATGATAGAAATAATATCCCAAATAGTTAAAACTGATGTTACTTGTATAAAATGCTTTCAAAATTATATATTAGCAGGTATGTCATACCTTCAAACACATTATATTTAAATTTAATCAAACTGATAGGTTATAATATTTATAGGTATAGGGAACAACTTGCATTTATTCAATAAACAAGGTAAATTACTTCAAATATATACAGCATACAATGGAGAAAAAATCCATGGTATTGTACCTAATTCAACAAATAAAATCGCAATTTTCGGTGCTAATAAAATTAAAATATTAGAGTTTGATTTTATTAAATCGCAAATAACTAAAGAACTTATTCAACGTGATAGTAATGATTGGATATTTGCGTTACAATGGATCGATTCTGATTCATATATAACAACAATTTTTGCGCATAATTTTATTTCGTTATGGAATTCGGCGGATTTAAGTATCGCTAAAAATGTGGCATGCGAACAAAAATGTACTTTATACAGCGCTAGTTTAGTTAATAATACTTGGAATAATTTGTATGTGTTATCTGGAACTGTTTTTGGACAAATATTAATATGGAAACCAGCTTTAGCCGATATTAATAACGCTTATATTATGTATAAATTAGAAGGACATGATGTATGTTTTATTTTTTAAGTTTTAATATAAATAAATAATAATTTTGAATGTATTTATAGGGCGCAATATTTTCAATCGCGTATTCAAAGACTTTAAACTATATTATTTCAACTTCTGATGATAGGACGGTCCGACTTTGGGAAACAACGGAAAATATATTCTCCGAAGAATCAGATTCTTCTAATAAAATTAGTTTAAAACATACTATGTATGGACATATCGCGCGTGTATTTCGATGTAAAGTTGTTAATAGTTTTATTGTAACAGCCGGGGAAGATAGTTTTATTCATATTTGGGATAAAAATGGTGAATTAATTAGAAAATTTGAAACGCATCAAGGTGGATGTATTTGGGCTTTAGATGCTAATGAAATTGAAGAAACTATTGTTACTGGAGGTGGCGATACGGGTGTTAGCATATTTCCTTTGTTGTTGAAAAATACCTTCGAAACTTTAGATATTGTTGAGAAAGAAACACCTAGAGTTTTAAAAATGACTGCAACTGGTAATTTAGTTGTTATTATGGATAGTGGTTTATTGAAATATTTTGATAATACCTCAAAAATCTGGAAAAATATCGATTTAATTAAAGAGTTAAAGAATTATGCTATTTTAGAAATGTCTGATAATAAAGAAATTCTTGCGTTAGGAGGTACATATTTATTTAAAAACAATATTTAATAATTTTTTATAGTTAATGTAATTTCTAGGACTCCGAGGAACACTTCACATTTATAAAGAAGACAACAATTCATTAACTTTACAAACATTTTTAAAAAATCCGGATAACAACCGAATTTTTTCCCTACACTGGTTGACACCATCCATGTTCATCACATCTTCAGTGGATGGTGTTATGCAATGTTGGTTGATAAATGAAAATGCATTAGAAAAAACTGATTTTAAGTTTATTTTACCGGCGTGCAAAGAACGTTGGGCTACTTGTGCTGTTTTATGGAATAAAAATAATTCATTTGAAGATAGTTCGAAACTTATTGTTGGTGATAGAAAAGGAAATTTACATCTTTATAATTTTAATAATGAAGTTTGTGTGCAAACTTTGCGGAAGGCGCATTGTCATTTAGGAGTTACACATTTGAAGATTATTAATTGTGATTTATATTCTTTAGGTAATTAATATTAATTTACCAACTAATTTATGATATACTATAAGATGTTATTATTATAATTTCAGGCCGAAACGGAATATTAAACAAATACAAAATGGATGAAACGAAAAATGAATTAATCCAAACAACAAATGATAAACTTCCCTTTTCCTGGTTATCCTCCATGCCAAATTCCAACCATTCCAACTTAATATTAGGATTCTCAGGTTCAAATTTTATCATTTTTAATATAGATCAGCGTAGAATCATTTTAGAAATTAATTGCGGGGGTGGTCATCGAAGCTATGATCATATAATAACTCAATCGAATCAATTCTATTTTTATTTTATTAAAGAAAAACGGATAAATTATTATTCCGAAAAATGGTCGAATATTTTTAAAAATAATATCGTGGATGGTTATCATATTAAGGAAATTAATTGCGGCGCGATTATTAAATTATTTGATGTAAATACATATTTATTTATATCAGGGGGAGAGGATACTACAATTAGATTATCGTTAATACATGCAAGTAAATTTGAAACAATTAATACAATAAAATCGCATTTATCTAGTATAAGATGTTTAACTTATTGCGCGTTATCAGAAAACGAATTTTTAATTTTATCTGGAGGTGGACGGGCTCAGATAATTCTACAAAAATTAAAAATAACTTCAGATAATACAATAAATTGTCAACAATTACATGCGTATTATAAACCATTAAAAGACAATGAAGCAGAAACTAGAATCATGGATTTAATTACAATAAATTTAAATAAAATAATTCTTGTAATAGCGGGTTGTTCAGATGGAAATTTAAAATGTTTTAATATCCCACATGAAGGATTAAATTTTAATTATATGTTTGATATTTTTTATACCTCGCGGTGTATTTTACGATTATCATTTATTGAAATAAATGGAAATTATATTGTTATATCAATGGGAACTGATGGTAGATTAGTATTTTGGAATTTTACTGAAATTTGTACTAAATTACAGGACGGTGTAACTTTTAAAAGAATTGAAATGAAACCTTTTCATCAACTGTTAGTACATCAATCGGGTATTAATAGTTTTTGTTCATATAAAATAAATGATACAAAATTTATATTTGCTAGTGGTGGAGATGATAACACTATTGTTTTAAATTTAATTAATTTTAATATCGACGGTCCTACTATAAACGTTGAATTAATTTCTGAATTACGACAAAATAAAATCCATTGCACTCAAATTACAGGATTATTTATAAATAAAAATTATATTATTTCAACTGCAATTGAACAATATATTTGTGTTTTAAAATATAAAATTGAAAATAATGAAATAATTTGTGAATTATCGAAAGAATATTGTACTTCAGTTTCTGATATACAAGGCATGGAATGTTTTGAATTAAATAATGAAATATTTACATGTATTTTCGGAAAAGGAATTGATGTATGTTCTATTAAAAATTTAAACGATAATTTTGAGAATCCTAACGTTATTCCGAAATCTATTTTTAATAACAAATAAATTATATATTTTTTAAAGTAAAATAAATTTTATTTACAATTATTGGAATGATTTCTAAGTACCTATATCCTGCTGTCCATACCGAATGTTTTTAGAACTGCTTATAGTCAGTTATACAAAACTTTTGTTTGACAATGGCCTACAAATGACATATTCTTAAATGAAAGTGAAATTATTATAACATATGACTATTATTTATTAATATATTATAAGATGTGTAACACATGATTAATATTAAAACACCGGAACGCATTGTAAATAATTAAATATTCGAAATTTACATACATTAGTCATTCAATCATAACAATGGGTTATTTCTATTATATACGTATTTAAAAGTATAAAATATTTATATAGATATATAAAATGGCATCAACAACTGCAACTCCGGTAGAAATAGAAGAATTTTTGGGTGGACCACTTGTCACATGGGTATAAAAATATATTCAAAAGTTTGTTTAACTTTCATATGGATATGTTAATCATTTTAGCTGGCAACATGTGTTCGCAAACCGGAGTCGTTAACTGTTTACGAATGCCTCATCGATGGAGGTTTAATAAATGAAGTTTTATTACAAATTGATCCTGAACCAGTGTTAGTACCACCAAGTCCTTTGACACCGACAAATGGTGGTAGTTCTATTTTGTTAGCACGAATTAAAACATTTGAATGTATTGTTAAGAATCTTAAATCGTTTTATGAGGTTAGAATTGTTAATATAATTGTTTAAATTCTTTTATTAATTATTTATTTCGTAGGATGAATTAGGCCAAATAGTTATTGCACTGCCTGATTATGTGTGCCTTGCGAAAGAACCCAGTACAAAAGCTGGACTTGACAATATGAAACTATTATTACTCTTATTACTAGGATGTGCTGTTCAATGTCCTAATAAAGAACGCTTTATTACAAATATTAAAGAATTACCTTTAGATATACAACATGACATTGTTGAATGCATTAAACAAGTAACTGATGAACAAAGCATAGTTTTAACTTTAGATTGGTCAGAACAAACCACCGAACGCCTTTATTTACATTTACGTACATTAATTCGCGAACGCGATCAATATTTACAACATTGGGGCAGCGCCCTAGGCCAAGAAACACCTGTATCATCTCAGAGAAGTCACTCGCAAGGAAGTTTATCTTCTACTTCCGGAAGTGGAGTTGAATCTAATCACTTAGCGGTTGAATTAGCCGACTGGAAAGCTCGATTAAGAAAACAGCGACAAGAATTGTAATATTTTTAAATAATAATTTAATTATTTATTGATTAATTAATTAATTTGTAGGGAAGAAAAATCTGAGGCACTTGCAGAATGTAGGGAAGAATTAGAACATGTTAATTCCCTTCTAGGAAAACTACGTACTGAGGTATAATATATAAAATTAAACATATCTTAGTTTATATTAATTAATTTAATTGTCTTAGAATAATGAATTATTAGCTGAAGCACGGAAAGCTAAAGCATATCGAGATGAAGCTGATGCAATGCGAGAAAAAGCTGAAAGAGTCGATAGACTCGAAGCTGAAACGCAAAGATATCGAGAACGGTTAACCGATACAGATTTTTATCGTGTTCGCGTTGATGAACTACGAGAAGAAAATAAAATGCTTCTGGAAATGCGGGAAATGCTAGAAGCACAGTTAACTAAAGCCAGACAACGGGCTGATCATGTTCGCGAATTAGAAGCAAAAGTTTTTTCTTGTCAACAAAATTTCGACGATGTTGTTCTTGTAAGTTTCTGTACTTCCATTATCCTTAAAATTTTACTTATATAAGATTTTTGTAGGAACGCGACGCAGCTAGACAAAAAATACAAGAATTAATCGACGAAAATATCCAATTACAATTATTAACAAAATCAGCGTTACAAGAAACAAGCACAATTTCAATTGAATCAGATTCAGATAAAGACGATTTAGAGCCAAATTCTGGTGATAACAGCTTATCAGAACAATTAGCAAACAACGCGCAAGCCCGCGCGTTGAAACTTGAATTAGAAAACAGAAAGCTTCTATCAACAATCGATTCCCTTAAGGAATCAAGTTTCCACGAAAATTCAAATAAAATTCTCGAACTAGAAAAAGAAAAGAAAAAATTAACATTACGTTGTGACCAGTTACAAGAAAATTGCGATCGATTAACGCAACAAAATTCTGAGTTAGAGAATATTTTTAAAAACGCTTTATTGGAAAATCGTAAATTACAAGAAAGTTTAGATCAAAATAAAAGCCATGCCGATCGCTTAGTGCAAGATTTAGAGAAAGAACGGAATAAAATAGAAAATTTAGAAAATAATATTGATAGTTTAACGAAAGATAAACAACGCATTCAAAGCTTATGCGACAGTATTCAAAAACGGGCTGATGACACCGAAAAAACTTTAAACCAAGTTAAGGAACAAAATAAACAGCTTCAAACTCAAGCCGATCATTGTAAAGAATTAGAAAAGGAAACAAATTCAATTCGAAATGAAATTTTAAAATTAAAAGAATTAGTTGAAGTGAAAGATGTAAGTTTAGACCAACAGTCCGCTATTTCAGAACAACAAGAAAAGGAAATAACTCGTTTAACTAAAGAGTACGAAAATGTTACAACACAATTAGAACGTTTACAAGAATACGAACAAAAAGCACAAGAATTAATTTCACAAACTGCTGTGTACACGCAAACTATATCCACTCTTCAAGATAATCTCATATCAGAGAAATTAAACACCGAAAAGTTTAAAGTTGTGATGGAAAAACTTGGATTAGGAATCGATTCGTTAGATAATGATATCAATATTATTATTGAAAAAATTTGTAATAATCCAGAAGTTTTAAAAAACGTTACAACTTATTTAAAAGATAAAGTCCAAAATGATTCGCCTTGTGAAATTTGCAATTCAATTCCAAAATCATCTGAGATCGGAGATATTTTATCACAAACTGAACAAGTAGTTTCTTCAGTAACTGCCGAATGGAATCAACAATGTGAAAAATTATACGCGGAGCTAAATAATATGCAACAAGTTAACGACTCATTGCAAGCTGAAAATGCAAGAATGCAAGTTAATATTTCTACTTTAACATCTCAAGTGAAATCTTTAACAACTCAACAAATGGCTTTACAATTAGCAAACAGTCAATTAGTCGCAGAAAAAGAAGAAGTACGTATAATTTCTTAAAGTAAATAATAAATTAATTAATTTTAAATTTATTTCAGCTTGTAAAACAACAAGAAATTCAAAGTAGCAATCATGAAACTCTTTTATTAGACCAAGAAACTTTACGTGGACTACATGAACAACTTAGTACAGAATATGAAACACTTAGAAAAGAACAAGAATCGTTGAAAAAAATTAATAGAGACCTTCGAAGCGAAGTTAGAACTATTAAAGAAGTGAATTTAAGTAATGAAAAGAAAATTGAAACGATTGAACAAGAGAAAGAAGCGCTTAAGACGGAGTCGAAAAGTCTTGGAAATTTACGCGCGGAGCATTCGAAATTAAAAGTAATATTTATTAATATTAATTAATCGATTGAGATATTTAATTGGTTTGATTTTAGGATGATTTTAGAAACTTATTTACTGCAAGTGAGCGATTAAAAACTGAATACCGGTCACTTCAAGAAGAATATAAAGGCGTAAGGGCAGAGTCGGGTCGTTTAAGACTAGGTCATACAGAAATGCAAGGACAATTAAGCTCTAGATCTGATTTAGTTGCAGCACTTCAACTTGAAAATACAAAATTACAACAAAGATGCGACGTAAGTTTAATAAATACCATATAAACATAGTAACCACTTACATTTACATGTATTATAGATGTTATTTGAAATGAACACATCTTTCGAATCTGACCGTCGAACTTTAATGGATTCCGTAAATCAATTATTATCACAATACCATTCATTATTAACGCATTCTTTAGAAGATAAACAACATTATCATATGGAAGAGAAATTATTCTCAGATAAAGTCAATAGTCTTCACAGGCAAAAGGAAAAGTTAGAAGAAAAAATAATGGAACATTACCGTAAATTGGATAGTTGTACACCAAAGAAAAAAAGTTTCGGAGCTACTTTAGTTCGACGAGTTCGTAAAGCGAGTTCTGATTTTATCAATAAAGTTCCTAGCAGGGTAAATTGCATTTCTTTTGATTTTTAATCACATTTTAAAATTAATCAATCAATTTATAGAATCGACGTTCGTGGCATGAAGATTCGAGATTATCCCAATCTCAGTTTACATTAGGAGGTGGTGGATCTGGTGAATCAGCCGGAAATGATTCGGACAATAGTTTAGAAGATCCATTGTTATCTTCCCGAAGTACTACAGAAATTTCGAAGGCCGGGTCCTTGCATGATCGTAAACCGAGGGATGAAATCGCGCTGAAACGGTCGCACAGAGATTTCTCGCAACACAGGTTAGAGAATTTTATTTTATTATTTCGTGCGCGTTTTCTGTTCCCTGAACCCTTTCTCCTTTGGTTCCAAATTAAATTAAAGTATAATATTTAATGGAAATATATAATTATTTAGAGCCAGCATTCCGGGAGACACCTTATATTCTCGAGACACTGGTTCGGCCTTAAGCCTGGGTTCCGTGGGTACACGTAGAACCGTGTACCTAGCTGAGGAAGATACCCCAGCAGCTTCAAATAATAATACACCATCAGTACCACCGTTATTAGTTTACAATAGAATATCAACAGTAATTGGTGATGTACAACATAATACAACATCAAATACAAATGATGATAATATACATCAAGTTGATGTACCAAATCATGACAGAAAAGTCAGAGATCAAACTAAAGAAAACGAAGTTTGGTATGAGTATGGTTGTGTTTAGGGTTTCATTTTACAATTTTTTGGGTTGATTTTTCTTTCTCTGTGTGTAAATATATTTAGTTTTTTTTTGTTTGTTTGTCTCGGAACGAAATAGCGTTATTAATTTATGTTTTTATTTATATCTATTCGCACAAATTTCTAAGTTTAAATGAGAAAATAATCAAAATTATTATTGGCTATTACCAAAGCACTTTAGAATTTAGTTTTATTGATAATAATAACAACGTAAGTTGTGCAATTTTTGCCAAGGCTTCGTATATATGCCTTAATATGTACTTAATACATAAATTAGTTGATATGGTATATTAGGAAAATAATGTTAACCATATATTGCGTCCATTTTAGTATTTATTTAATTATAAATAATATTTATACGTTTAGCATGCTTTAATAATTTTATACGGTAAAAATGTCTAATGCATTTACAATTAGACTGATAATAGATTAAAGGTAAATAATAAAATAACTATTAGAGATAAATATTTTATTATAAACTTATATACTACAGTTAAAAACGATTATTCTAAATTGGCAGTGGAAGAAACTATTTATACAATATATTTACGGTAAAATTACATTTTATAAGTCTTCCTGATACATTTATCTACATCTAAATAAAATATATTTTGTTTTAGACAAGATCAAAATTATAATCGACCAGTGAAATAGTATTACACAACAGCATTTTTGCAGCTTTTTTAATTATACATTCGAATATTTTGTATGATATTTTTTTTTTTTATAAATATACATAAATTAAGTATTGCTTTTATGAAGTATTGAGTTTAAAATTTATTCCTCCTACTAATAAATTAAGTCCTTCTATTTTTTCTGGTAATTCGGAAATAATAGTCTGCAAAAAGTCGTTTTATTATTAATAATAAATTTAAATAATATATTTATAATACATACAATAGGTTTAATTTTAGATGTATCATAATAACCAAAAGCCATAGATCTAGTCGAATGTCCCCATAAAAAATCCCCTTCTCCAGACGGAGTAACATTCACAGCAAGTGCCCCACCTAATTTTTCAGTAGTAACATTTTTCAAAAATTTCGATTCTAAAAATTCCTCTTTAAATATTTTTTGGAACGCCGTAACTGGACATAAACTATTTTTAATTCCTTTCGCTAATTCTTTAGCTAAAACAGTTCGAACTAAATATTCGCCTGTTCCAGTAGTTGTAACAGCAACTGAATTTTCGTTTTTATTATAAAAACTATCTGCCCAAGCTCCAGATGCGTAAGTTGCGGCTTGACCAACTCGTCCGTTATATTTTAAGAAAATACCCCCTGAACTACTTGCAGCTGCTACGTGGCCTCTCTGATCGACGCAGATTGCTCCGACAGTGTCTAAGGGTTCTGTTGAAATTGCTTCTGAATTTATTGTTATACTTTCTGCTTCATTTATTTTATTTACTTGCATTATTTGGTTGAATATTTTCTTTTGTTTTTTATGTTTTATATACGCTTTTCTTGCGATTAATTTTTTATTGTCTATTAGTATTAGATTGTTTTCTTTGGCGTATTCGTATGCACCTTGTGAAACTAATAATGAAGGTGCAATTAAACCTGAATGCAAAAAATTAATTTATATAGATTAATTTAAATATATGTTTATAAATACATACCTAAAGGTCTTTCATTTGTCTGATTTCTACAAATTTGTGTCGCTAATGATATCGGATATTTAACACCTTGTACTGCTCCACATGCGCCAAAATTTAATGTTTCACCATCCATGATTGAGGCGTCGCATTGGACTTCTCCGTTTAAAGTTAAATTGGATCCATATCCAGCATTAGTTATAGGGTTTTCTTCTAATACTATACAATAACTTTAGTAGGTAATTAAAGGGTTCTAAGTAGAATTCTGTAATAACATACCCATAACTGCAACTTGACATGCATTTAATGCAGTTCCACCTGCATTTATAATTTCTGCAGCAGCTAAACATGATTTTTTACATAATTTTTTATATTTTGGTTTTAATGATGTTTTATGATAACCAGCCCCTGTAAAAACATACATAAGGTTTTAAACCATTTATTAATCGAGTTAATATTAATATACCGCAATGTGCAGCTACAAATCCGCTCATTTCAGTCTTTGATAATTTATTTGCTTTTTATATAAATATATTTCTGAGGTTATGATAAAATGTCACAACGTATTAACCTTAAAAGATGGCAAATAAAAATTCGGTAGAAGATTTATTAATACAATTTTTCGGTTCTGAATTAACAAGTTCCCCGTCTGCTAATGTAATAAACATATCAGAAGAATGGCTTAAAAATAGTAATAAAAATATCGAAGTATTAATTGATAATATTGCGCCCGCAACAATACAAACAACTATTGTTAATGAGAACGAAATAGATACAATAGAAGATGATATCCCAGACGAAAAGCCAGCTTCACCGATAGATATAAATAATGTAAGCGACGAAGAATTCGAGCAATTATTCCGTATGAAACGCACAACTGCCTTAGACTTACAGATTGAATTAAATTCGTTAGATGATGAAACGAATACAAGTTCAGATCAAATTGATACAAGCCTTTTAGTTTGTTTATGGATGTTAGGAAATACTAAAACAGTTAAAGAAATCTCTGAAATATTAGGCACAACGCAAGATAGAGTAGAAAATATATGCGATATATATTTTTCTAAGATTCTAGCGCTATCTCCGAAATATATTTACTGGCCAAGTCATACTGAAATCTTAGCGATTGAGAAAGGGTTTTTAGATGAATATAAGTTTCCAGGAGTTATTGGAGTAATTGGTTGTTTACATATTGCTGTTTATGTCGACGAAAACGATCCAAACGAATCAAAGTATTTTAATAAAAACGCTAAAAATCATACGATAGTTTTACAGGCAGTTTGTGATAATAATTTATTTTTCCGTGATCTGTTTGCTGGATATCCTGGCAGTAATAGTATTACAACTATTTTAAAAGCGAGTTCTTTATATACAATATTAACAGAAGAGAATAGTTTATTAATAAAATTAAGGAAACATTTATTAGGAGGTACAGAACATCCGCAATTAACAACTTTATTAACACCTTATACTGTCTCCGGGAGAGATAAACTCACAGACCGTGAACAGAAGTTTAATAATTTACATGGGGCTGTAATGTATACCGTTGAAAAAACATTTCGAATGGTTGAAAATAGATTTCCGCGAATGCGGAGCTTGGAAACTGTTAATCCAAGATTTGCGACTTTAGCTGCCGGGTGTATTTGCACTCTACATAATTATTGTAAATTAAGGGATGATTTAACTTGTTGCTAATAATTACAGAGAATTTTAATATACATTATATCATGCATTAGATTTTTAATAAATACATAAACTTATTTTATATGTAGTAATATAATAAATATATTTATTTTATTTTTTATCCTTTTATAACCTAACATTTTAAATCATATGTTTATAAACAATTTCATTTGTTTATGTCAGATGTCAGTTTAGTTCTAAAGGATGTTCATACATAGCGCTACTAGTATTATTTTAAGAACATGTCAAGTTCCTTAATTAATATTTTATTTTTATTTCAACAAAATGTATATTTATTGACTTTATATTTAAGTTTAATTACTTAAAAGCTATTTATTTCTTATTATAATTCAATTTCCGACAAAATTTATAATTTTAAGACGCCTGATTAGTTTCAAAAAATCACTTTAGGTGGTGCCAGCAGTCTCACTTTAGAAGGATTTTTATCTCGAAATTCATTTCTAATATTTTGTTTTGAGCGTAATTTTAGAAATATAATGATAGGAATATTTTTAAATGCATAATTTTGACTGATACATGAATTATTAACTATATTAAATAAGTAATGGCATATAAATTGAGGATAACGCGTATTTTTCATGATTTTATTATATTACAATAGTTCAATTGTTGCGAGATGCGCTTTAGCGCAACTATTTTAATAAATATTATAATTTTTTAAAACTTAAATATATTTATAACTAATTGATATTATATTTCGAACTTATAATTATTTCCAGAACAATAAAAACGATGTATATATACATATATTAATAACTACAATTATATAGGTTTTAATAATTCAAAAATCGGAAATTTTTTTAATACCGAAACAAAATTTTGAAAATCAAATTAAGTTTTTGAATAGTATTTCGATAAATTTATTTATTTAAAACTTGAATTCCAACCTAAATACTTAAAATAATATTCATAATACAATAAATAATTTTGAAAATATTACTAAATTGCAATTTTGAAAAATCATACCATTTTTGGAAATAATATTTTGAAAACAAATCATATTTCGTAATACAAAAATACTGGCTAGATGTCTCTAGCAATATTACTTTAGCTTGAAGCCTTACATTTCAGTAGATTAATTTTCATGTTTAAAATGAAAATTTTGAAAATTTGATCATATTTTCGTATAGTTTTTGAATAAATTTATTGTTTGAAACGTTTGGTCGAATTTTTAAAGCATTTAAACTTAAAATAATGTTGAATTAGATATTAATATTTATAAATATATTAACTAGATACAGTTTTTAAATAAAATACATTTAAAATATTTAAATTTGAATAAAATTGACTGAAATTTTGAAAAACAATTGTTTAAAAATCGTGTCGATTAGTTAAAATTTTTGCAAGTAGATGGACATAGCAATATTACTTTAGATTATTTACAGATATTTTGGAGGATGTTTTTATGTATTTTAGAAGGAATTTCGGGAATATTTTATTATTTTGGATAATATTTTTGATTAATTTCTTATTTAAAATGATTCATTGCATTATTTATTGATTTATTTTAGAAATTGCTGCATAATTGATGTTTATTTTTATTAATATGTTATTTAAAATTAATTTTAATGATATTTAAGGGGTTGTTAATAGTTATAAATGATTATTTTAATAATAAAAAGTAAAAATTGATGCGAGGCTCGCGAAATCGCGTTGAACCATGCGCTACTTTTCGAGCTCCTCGCGTTCCGAGTTTATCATTCAGTTTGTTATGAGTCGTAGTCGCGTGTAACCAGTGCGGTCCGTGTTTTTATTGTGACATACGGATAAATACTCTTTAGTTTCGACCGCTTAAAATTTACAAATTGACAGTGAAATATGACCATTCGTCAATTAAATATTAGTGTTAATTAAGTGCTTAAAAAAAACATTGTGTTATTTCCCATTAAAATAGTGTTTTACATTCTATATTATAGAAAATGATATGGTGAAATAAGGTAAATTTTATTTATTATTTATCCCACGTTGTTTATTTATTAATTTATACTAAACCATAAATAAATATTACAAGTTGGCCTTGAAAAATACAATTTAAGTTAACAAAATATCTGTTATTGTTTTTATTTATCATCATTTCGAGCTAGATTTATTCTGTTACTATTTAGAATTGTGAAAGTAACATGAAAATCACTTTTACTAATTGCAACAGGCATAAACTGATTTATCTTACTTCAAATTTCGCTTTTACAATGAAATATTTTTTATTTAAAACCAGCTGTTGAAATAAAACAAATGACACGCCTTATATATTTGCGAATTTATTAATAATTATTGTTTTAATCGATTTTCTATCCGTGAGAATATATTTATTTAATATTTAGCAATATCCTATTACGGAAATTTCCGAATAATTAAGATGTATATAATTTGCACGTAAGAAAACGTAAAATACACGTTTATTTTTATATTTTTAAAGACCGGTTTTTAAAAAATTTATAAATGATTCATTTTAAATTTAAATATTATGATTTAATTGTTTATAAATATATTTTTTTTTCATCTTGCGACATTGGATTTAAAGAATATTATGAAATTAATATTCAAATTAATACCTCATCGGTAAATATATTCTTTGCAAGGTTGCATTAATTAACACGTACATATTTTATATAATAGAATATTATTACATAAAAATATGTATTTTTTTATGTTTTGGATTATTTCATTTTGGAAATTTACATTTTTTGTAAATAAAGTAAATTTGGAGCATCTGCCTTAATCTTTTTTAATTTAAAAAAAACATGAACTGACAAAAAATGGAATGTATAATAAAATGATAATTTTTTTGAATTTATTTTTGGGTGTATAAAACGCGAAATGTTGCGCTGTAAATTGTAATTTTGAAGTTTTATTAGAAATTATATGTTATATGTAAAATAGGGCCTAGAAAGTTGTTAAATAATATGAATTTTTATAGTTAAATTCGACTTAAATATTGTAGAAATAAAATTTAATATTTTCGAATTCTAATTGAAACTTTAAATTTAAAATGTTGGCTGTTATAGTTTAATTAAAAAATAAATTATACAAAGCTTAAATTATATTGTTATAATCAGTTACTTTGCAAAATAAATTAATAATTAATATACTAGGTGCATACCTTTTTTTTTTTT
>CM008239.1:1563633-1608758 GCA_002278615.1 Pogonus chalceus | reverse complement strand
GCGAGATATGCCTATCAGAAACGCTTAAAATTAAAATGTTGAAAATCATGAAAAATCGCCTTATTATAGTCCAGCGATTGTTGCCAAAAATGGCCTATTGTAGAGAAATTTTTTCGAAAGCGGGGTTCTATTAGGAATGTTATGAAACGTATATTTCCAAAAATTCAGCTTAGTAGCACCATTAATTTGCGAGATATTTAAAAAATACTACTACAAGTTTAAAATTCGCAAAAATCGTACAAATTTTGTGATATAAATTGGTTAGGAATAATATACTAAATCGATTAGGAATATTATAATAGGTATATATTGAGTTTCAGCTTAATAGAGCAATTATTTCGCGAGATTTTTGCAAAAAAATGTTGAAAATCGCCGGGGAATGTAACATAGTCAATTTGAAACTAATAACATTAAAATTTAAATATTCTACTTTGCAGTTAATGTTTTCTCAGCATGGATCAAATTAAACCTCAAAATTATTTGAATTAATATATCTCCGGCGCGGGGAGATTCATTATTTGCAGCTTTATAAACGACGTCATTTTTTTATATGATTGCAGATTATTTTAAATTTTGTCTGCATTATTAACAAAGCTAAAATATTCAAAAAGACATGCAAATAGTAAAAAAGGATTGGATTATTACTCTACGGTCAAATTACTTCTAAAAAATGTGAAAAAATAAATAAAAAAATATATTTCCTCCCTTATAATTTTCTTCTTTTTTAGGGAAAAAAGGCCTTATTTAATATATTATTTTTAAGAAATCAATTAAGAACATTGTATTACGTATAAATTCCAGATTTCAGCTTAGTATCTATATTATTTCTCGAGAAATTCGCAAAAAAAACTAAAACAGCCGAAATTTATAAAAATCGCGTCTTTAGTTTATATTAGCGTCATTTTAATAGATAATAAATTGTTTGTAACAAATACATTATATCCCGAAAATAAAAACATACTAATAATTTTGTATTAAGATATAGATTTCCATTATTAAAAATGAATATAGTTATTTAACTTTTATTATTATATGTGAACGTTCTAAAGAATATGAATGACCTTAAAATGACTCAGGCAAATTGTACGTTTTTATCAGTAACATTATTTAAATTTATACGTGTATCTATCAAGGTAAAAGAAAATTTAGCGATATTTATAGATCTATACACAACTTTATGAATAAAATTTTTCTGAAACAATTTCAATATAAAAATCTATGTAAGTAATATTCCTAACTATAATTTGTTCGTCCTTTTATTTTATTTAATATTAGACAGAATGACGAGTATTCATGCTGGAAATATTGAAGAAGTCTATGACATACCAATGAAAATATTAATAAGACCATTTATGCCAGAAGTAAATGAAGAAAAAGTTCAATCATTGATGAAAACATTATCCGATCCTAATCGTAAATTTCAAGTACCACCAATAGATGTATTATGGATAACTGGAGAGGAAGGTGGTGATTATTATTATAGTTTTGGGGGTTGTCATAGATACACCGCTGCAAAAAGGCTAGATTTACCGTCGATACGAGCAAAACTTGTTAAATCAACAATAAATGATTTAAAATGTTACTTAGGATCCAGTACACCTCGTTTAAAGTAACATATACCTATAATATACGATTTGGAAGGGATTAAAACCATACAGAAAAAATGTTTTATTTATATCTAATACATAGTATCTAGTATTTTTTATATAAATGTATCACAAATTATAACTTGTACACTAAAAAACTTTCTTTTGTTAAGTTTATTGAATAAATTAAGATTTTATCTTAATTGTTTGAATTTTGTGATTCCCTTAAAACAAACAAACCCATGATGTAAATATTTGATTATTGCACACCGTTATTAAAATGAATAAAAAATATATAAATTATTCCTGACTAAGTGTAATTATTTAGTAAAATATAATTTTAAGTTCCGTTATAAAAATGCTCAAATAATACTGGGGATTATACCTATGTTTCTATAAACAAAAATGTGAAAGAACACAAGTCTATTAACTATCGATTATCGAATGCAATAACACACACTTAATACATTCATAACATTTTGTACAAATTCGCTGGTGCTAACTAATAGTGTTATTCATATTTAATTTGCCGTAGTTACAAAAAAATGCAAAATAAATATGAACCGCACAATTTAAATTATTCATAATATATAAATTAATTATATTTAAAAACTTTTTTCACTTTCTCTGAATATAATCTATCAATATGAGATTTTAATGAACCATTCTTTAAAAAATACGGTTTATATAACTTGGAATTATTTGTATCAGATGTTGCATTATGACTAGTTATATTATTATCATTAGTAACGGGATTAAAATCTTCATTTCTTGTATAATTCCCTGGTGTACGAAGATGCTGAGGAATAGATCTTGATTTAACGTGAAGTAATCTAGTATCTATAACTTCACAGTCGATTTGCATCAATGATATCATTGTATTATTATTCGAGTATGATTCTATAATAAAAATATAAATATATTAAATGTTTGTTATGATAAGAGGTTTAAGATAAATACCGTTCGGTAACATCGCTGGAAGGAGTAATGACATTTTTGGACGTCTTGTATTGTTATGATGTAACGCTGGTAATAACATATTATCCGCGTTAAAAGATACAACGTAAAATGTATCATCTCTGCGGTTTATTGCTTCGAAAAATTCCGAATAAATTGTATCTAAACGTGGTTTAAATACTTGTATTTGATTATCTGTTTGTGTTTTTCTCCAGTTTTTACGTCCTGAACGATACACTGGAATACGGACGACCGATCCGGTTGATTGACTAACAAATTGTTTTCTTTTTCGTTTTGGTTTTACTTCTAAACTAAGATTGTACGGTTTTGCAATCCATCTTTAAAAAGAAATAAAATAAAATAAAATATACGTTGATTGCAATTTCGAAATAAATACCTATGTAACTCTTGAGCAAGTCTAACACTTTCAGATTGATTTATATGTAGCATCGGACACATTGAATGTTCGCTTGAAATATTTGCAACAATGGGAAGACCCGTAGTTGTATCAATTTGTTGATCTGGGGCCCAAAGTAAATTCCTACCAAGATGTGCATCAGAATTTAAAGAAATATCTGATTCGAAGGATGTTTGTGGATTAAAATTGAATAATCCCCTGATAAAATAATAATTACGTTAATTGTAAATTACTTAAAAAAAAGTATAAAATGTAATTTACCGTATACTTCCAACATTTATTGAGACCATAAAAAGAACTGCTAATAAAAACGCAGTATTTTTACTTGTTTTATTTGGTAATGAAAACGATGCTAATTTATTTTTACCGAATAGTCGTTCCCGAAGTTGCGCGTTTTCCTAAACAACATATTTATTAATAAAATAATAAAATGTTTTTTATTAATAGAAAAAACACCTGTTTTAATTTTTGATTTTCTTGTTTCAAATTTGCTACTTCTGTTTCTAAAGACATTAAGTAATCTTTTTTCTTTTTACGTGAAAGACAGGCAGATTCTCGGTTCTTAATCATTCTTTGTTGTCGTTTAAGTGCCTTCGCGTCGATATCAGGTGATAAAGCAGCGAAAGTAACATTCGAATCAGCTTCACTTGTATATATAACTGGTACAGATGATAACTGAACTGGATTAAAGTTCATAACTTGAGCAACTTTTCCAATAGTTGATGACTGAACTGGGACATTTTCCAACACAACTAGTTTACTTGAATTATTATTAATAATACCATTTGATATAATTTTATTTCGATCTATCTCATTATTTATTATAACATTTTCAGAAGGCACTATTTTACGTTTATTTTTCGCCGGTGAAATACTATACGGTGGTTTCGGGTGTATGGGAATACGTTTTACACAAACTTTTGATTTGTTATTTAATTTATGGGATGTTATATTATGAAATATTTCCGGTATTTCTGAAATAGATATTGTTCTTGGCTTTTCTTGTGGGGAAACAGGTGGGGTATCAAAACCTATTGTTTGTTCTGTTTTTATTTCAATACTGCTACGAGATCCATCGCTTGATTGGGACGGCGTTGGTGAATGGGATTTTAATGATTCTGTATATAAACTCTCAGGACTACTTGGAAAATGAGGTTCCGATTTTATTTCGGGTTTATCTGGTATTAAATTTGATGATTCTATACAAGCAAAATCAATATTTTCTAAGTTATCTAAATCGCATTGTGGCCAAGAATTATCCGAAGTCATTACCTAATAAATAACATGCAATATTACAAACTTATTTGAAAGTATTTATTATCATATTTTTCTTATCAACACGTTTATAAACAAATGTAAACTTAATTAAAATAAAAAAAAAGGGGCGTATAAATTTACTATATACAGTCACACATGTAATAATTTAAAATTAATTATTACTATAGTTTATATTCAAGCATAAGATAAAAAGTTTATCTTAAGGAAAGTAATATAGCAATATAATTACCTCTGCTAAAATATCATCATCGCAATTATCGAAATTAAGAACTGAACCATTTTGGTCTAATAACATAGGTATATCTAATTCAGCTGATAATTGTTGCAAAAAATCCTCATGTCCATCTATAAATAAATAATACGAAATAACAATTACCTGGAGGAATCTGTATGCTTTGTGCATTAAAAGATTAATAAATAACAAAGAAAGCTTACCGATATTATTTGTATTTGATGGTTCTAAAGTTATATTATCTAGATTTAAGATATCTTCTGTTGTAAGCATGTTGTTTAATTAATGTTTTTAAGAAATAATGCGTGTTAACTTTGACACGTCGCAAATGCCGAAATGTGATAAAAACTTGTTTTGAGTACGGATGCCATAAATGTCAAACGATAACTTAACCTCACAAATTTTGAATAGCATAGTAACATTTACTTTGATGGCGGATAATTTAAAAGTATTTCTTAATTCAAATGATTCTGAAAAGAAAAAGTTGTTAACAAAATATTCTCAAAATACCATATGATAACTTATCTTTTGATGAAAAATGAAATGTTTTGTAGATCCAGATGGGAATTAATTGATATAAGGGAAGAAAATACATTTCATTTTTTTTAAAGATAGATTTAATCGATTTCCTGTCAACTAGAATTAACTTTTCAATTAACATCAAATTTGAATGTTATAATTGTACAGCTTCATTACATTTTTGTTTTAATGAAAAATAATTTACAAACAAATATTATTCTATAACTGAAATATGGTTAAAATATAATTTAGTTCATTAGTCGTTTATTTGATAATTTTGATTAAAAAATAAAAAAGTTAATATCTAAGTTGTAAGTTTTTCATCTACAGAAACTGTTAGTTTAGAACACTTAACCATTACCAACATATACTACAGAAAAATCTCGTTAAACAATATTGTTTTACAAAATGAGATCGTAACTGACATAATTAAAAACATGGTACAATACCTAAACCCATTATTTATGTAAGTTTTATAGTTACTTATAATAAGTATCACTACTTAAAAATCAAAGTACTAAAATAATTAGCCTGACGAAATAAGTCACATAATTGCTATTATTAAAAAAAAAAAACAAGTTAAAATTTAAAATTATTATGTTTTCATTATAATATTATTAATAAAACAATAAAATTCATAGGCCATATTATTACAAACTCATGTTGTCATGTTTATATTTTAATTACATTGTAAAAGATTTTTCATTTCTAAAGTTAATCTCTTCTAAAACGATATTAGCAAATTTTATTTTCTAATATTTATCTTTGCATAATTTATTGTTAAATTAATTATGAATCTTTATAAAAATAAAATATTTTTTTAAAGATATTTGCTTACAATCGTTCTACAATTCAGAGATATTATTATGTGAACTAAAGAAATAAACGATTAATTAATATTTTGAATAAGTTACAAAATGATTAATTTTTCTTTACATGCCAGTTTATTATTTATTCTAACATCTAAAAGGAAAAAATCAGTTTTGAATATGATGCATGAAAATTAATGAATTGTTACGCTCTGATTTCATTGAAAAATAAATATAAATAAATATGAAAATTTCAATAAAAAATCATATTTGATTTGTTGTTGTAGGAAATATTGTATAATATATCAAAAGTTAAAAAACATTTCTCTTGTATATCACAATTTTTAATTATCGCGATTTTATTAAGCGTAACATTGTAATTGTACCTTGAGATAAGAAGTATTCATGCAACATTTTCTTTAAAATAAACTTATAAAAAGAAAAAGATTTATTTTAAAAATATTTTTAAACTATTTATGCATATGAAAATAAATGTTTTAGATATTTAAAAATAATCCTGTCTTAATAATTAAAATTAATTTTAAGAACACAAAATTACAAATTAATATATATTTTAAGAGTTAATTTCAAAATGTACAAATAAAAATATTAAAACAAATATACATATACAATAATTAATTATTGTTGTTAAAAATATTACTATTTCTATGCAAAAATATTTATCTAAATATGTATATTTGAATTTATTTAAATAATCAAAGAAAAATTAACATTAGTTTAAAAACAATATTACAATATAATAAAACTTAATATAATACTATTATTAATATCGTTATTTTAAAAAATTTTGTCAGAAAATTTGTAAAAACAATTAAAAATGGATTATTTTCATTAAATATATATATAGAAAAAACACTGTGTTAAAATGTCGTTTCATAATGGGTGCTTTGTTTTTACTAATTAATCACAAGATTTTCTTTTTTGTTCACATTGTACAAATATATTTCTATATTTATATTATTAAGAATAAACACCATGCATAGTTTTTGCATTCGGCATACATTCCAGAATAGAACTTACAATAAATTACTATTGTAAAGTTTTAACAATTCAACAAAATTATAAATAATAAAATAAAGAAGTTTGGGTTGGGGGGGAGGCGAGTAGAGGTCGAGTATAAAAAACAAAAAATATTAAATATATATAATAATAATAAAATTCATTATGTGTATATATGTAGTATATATAAAGACTAGTTATATTTTACATCAAATATTAAATATTCCTTATTATATTTTATTAATAAAATTTGAGCAATTTTTTATTTGTTTGTTTTGTTGAAATGAATATAGTTTATTTAAATATTGTTTGAAGAATAATTTTTATGTAGAATATTTAATAAATGATATAAATTATGAATAATCAATAATTGTTTGAAACTATTAACGTAATAAGAGTTATCTTTTTTGTTTAATGTATAAAAATAAGAATATTTGGGACGAAAATGTATGCATGTGTTTGTTTATACATATAGTATTTATGTGCGCTTAACACACATCATTAATTAATTAATAGAGTTGTTACAAATCTAAAAAATCCCATAATAAAATATTTCTTTTGAGGACGACATAAAAATGTCAGGTACCATACTAGCCAATAAACATGTGTGATTTTATTTTTTATTTACTTTAAAGATAATGTTATATGTGTTGTGTACCTACATATGAGAATGAGTCTGTAATATTTCACATAATTTTCTTTTCTTTTCTTATCTTTTCTATTCTTTTAACTTTATACAAATTTATGAAAATTTCATAGAATTTTTAATTTAAATACGCGTTGTTGTTGTTGTTAAATTGCTTCATACTCTTGAATATTATGCGATTTCTTTATTCTATTTTATTTATATTAGGATTCAAGACAAGAGAACTAACTTATGGATTTATGAATGATTTATTTATTTATTTATTTATATCTTGCGCACCAGGTACTTGGTGATGATGGAAAGAATTGTAGAAAGGCGAGAATGGCTAACGATTATGGCTTCTACTTACTCATCGGTGCTACCTATGACTAATTAAACCATTCGGTACTGATGGTATCGTCGGCATCATTTCTAATTCCACCAGCAATGGGAAATGATCTTTAAACATTCATAAATGTTATGTATTATTTGCTATAGTAATTTTACTTATCTAGGTAACAATACCTGATGGAATATGTGGATGAGGACATCCAACAACTTTATGTTCTTTAAACCAATCTGGTGATAATGGACCTAATAAACCTAAAGGTGTCATACTTTGTTTTGAATAAAATATGTAATCTATAATTCCTCTAAAATCAAAACTGTAACCAAATAATAAAATATGAATTTCTTGTTTTTAATAATAAATATGATTTTTTCAAACACATACGTATAATTTGTATATGGCATGATATCTTCACTATACGCTGACGCAAGTTTGAAGGAATGTGTAAATTCATTAGGTTTATCACAGCCCACAATTTTTTCTAAACATGCTTGGTAACTAAGTTCTTTAAAGTCCTTATGATCTGCTGGAACTCTACCAGATGATAAAAACTCTATTACACCTATAAATCAACGATTATTTAATTTATATACATACGAAATAATATTATAACAAATGTTTATTAAACGTACCAGAATCTGGTAATGAATTAAAATCACCACATAATAATAATTGTACATTACTGGCGTCAATTTTGATATCATTTCTAAATGTGTGCGCACATTCGTCAACAATACTTCTTAATTCGTTGGAGAGCATCATTGTTTGAATAAGTTTTACGTCACAATACTCTGGATCCCAGTGAATATGAGCGGTGCAAACTAATATTGGCTGATGTATTAATGCTGGTTCTGGCATACCTGCGACTAATAAACGAATTTATTACTAAATAAATTCGTTATATTTTATTTTTACCATTATCCCAAGCATTTTCTGTTGTTTGTAAAAGAGCTGCTAAGCCTATATTGTCTTTAGGCATTACACGATTTAACATATGATCTAAACCATCCGCGTTTGCCATTGCTAATTGATTGAATTCAACTAAATGTTCTTTAACTAATGTAAATCTAAAAATATATTTAATATATTAACTATTTTCCTTTTATTTAAATAGATATGATATATACTTTGCGGTCCGATAAAAAATAGCACAACCATCAACATATTTTCTCTCATTTTCTGCCATTGTTTTAGCTCTAGATTTCGGCGAGAAAATTCCTTCATAGCCATCAGTTTTTAACTCGGGGAGGAAAAAATTATAAAACTGATCCATTTCAACTTCTTGAAGATTTATTATATCAGCGCTATAATGACGGATTTCGTCTAAAATACCTTTTTTACGGTATGTCCATTCTAATGCCCAGCTAGGACAATAGCTGTACATTTGCCGTGTTGCGTATTTATCACACAAAACGTTGTAACACATGACGGTAAATAAACCTACAGATTATTATTTTTATTATTACATGACATTTTTGCTCCGCAATTATTTTTATATTATTAACTCACATGTTGGACGATTTTTTGTGGGCCTAGTTAACGGAATCCAAGGTCTTTGAGGTGGATGAGGGCAGGTCACTATAAAATAATATTACTCTTATATTAAAATCAGTTTTTAGTGACAATTATTTTATACAAAAAATAATTAAAATATGAGAAAGTATGGCATCAAGTTCTAGCAACGAATGTTTTACTTGAGTAAACAAGTGAAAGGCACCACTATTAAAATATACTTATTTCTAATGTCTTTCCGTAGCCACGATTGTGTCTTACAGTATTTATAAATATATTTAATTTATCATCTTATTTCAATTTGCATAATTTACTATTATTATTTTGTCGCGTTTTCCTATCTCTTCTTTAGATAAGAATATTGTTAAGTGCTTGCAATTAAAATTCATTTCTTAAACAAATGTTACAGAATTGCGCATACATACGTATATCTTTATCTGCATTGAACTATTTAATTATTTCTTAAATTATCTTGTAACTTTCTTAAATAGTTTAAACTTTCTTTGTAAAGATAAGTTTATTTTTTGACTGCTATGCAGATTTTTTTTAAGAGATTCTGAATCTATTGTGACTACATTTCACAAGAATTAAATATCGCGTAATAGCCTCATTTAAGAGTAAATTTTTTAATTAAAAACAATGTATGACCTAAAATGTTATAAAACAATAAAAAATTGTGAAAAATTATTTAGCAATAATCGTGAGAAAGACTCGCAAACATTTACAAAAACTAGTAAAGTTATATTCTTTTATTTATGAATAAATTAAAGTATTTTTTTTTTTTTTTTGCTGTCTCGAAATATAAGAATAAGATCAATTTGGAAGATCAGTGGTTTAGTTGCATGTCAGTTAGTTAAAATAAATTGTGCTAGTTTCTAGGTGAAAGCCATCAGTAGAGCTGTAGAGCACTAGAGATTGGTGTCACCAAATTATCTGACTCATAATACAGTAGAGACAAGACGGCTTCTTCGTCTCAATCTTGTTAGAGAACACCGTTAATTTTTTTTTTATCCGCTAGAAGCCATACTTTCTTCTTCTCATAGATGTAACAGCCGCTATTTAAGCTGTTGTTCTGTATGATACTCGCATATTCTTTATTCTACTTAACTTTTATCTATTATCTATATCTTTTAATCATATTCAAAGTAGGTAGCTGTTTGCTTTCTCGCTCGCGAATTTAATCCACTATATTTATTATTTAACAATACAATACTTTTTTATGTCTTTAACATTACTCTTAAGAGTGTTTAAATTTCATTAATTATCCATAATCAAAACTAGTTGTAAAACTATGAAGATTTTTCTAAATTCATTGAATAAATAAACTTTGAACAATACGATAAATCAATCAGCATTAATGAATCGAGAAAAAAATAAAATTGCATTGTTAAAGCAAAACAATGATGAGATAGTCAATTAATTATAATGAAATAATGAATAATGACATACTTATTTGAAAAGAATAAAAAACCATCTAAAATGTAATTTAGCTCAAACGAAAATAATGAATTAACATTGTTCTTATTGTTATAATATCCCACAACTATTATTTACATTAAAATCACTATTATTTGACACTAAATTCCAAGCCAAACCTACACGAACTGTATAGGATATTGTTGCAGTAAAATGCGTTAATTTACATATATTATAAGTGCTTTAACTATCTCAAATTATATGTTTTATTTTACATAATACATAAACATATGTATTTATTTTTTACGTTTATATTCCAAATTATTAGCTATCTATCAATGTATGTATCTACAGATAGTAACTTTAAAAATTAGATACAAGAAATAAAAAAAATATACTTTATATATGTATATATAAAAACTTTTACAGTTTCTTCATGTAACAGTTTGGTGACTAAGATGTAACTATTTTAGCATCGTACATTTTTAATTAATTATTTTCGTTTAATACTTTACTTAATATATGGGTGAAAGTTAATTTTACAACTAATAATTATCGATTTAACCATATATCAGAATCTTCTTATAGTATTATCATAATACAAGAGAATAATTTTTAATACATTATAAATTTACATATTTAATATATTGTTGTATGAAACTGTTTATCATTTTTATTTTGATTGACAATATACAATGAGTATTGTATAGAATTTTAAGATATGATAAATCGAAAAAGGTATTCATTCTTAAATGATAAACAGTTGTATAAATGGTATCATCAAAACAGTTAGAAAATATGAAAGTTTATTAAAAATGTAAAATAAAATAAAAATAGCGTTAATTGTTTTTAGTATATAAAGTAACGGGTTAAAATTGAAACGACGGACCGTTTAAATTAGCAAATTGATTAATAGATACAGTTAACTTGAAATCCTAGTAAAACAGTTAAGTGCTTTGTTTCCAATACATTATTTCAAAGGCAAAGGTTAACTATACATGACTTTATACCTTTAACTACCGCTGGCAAATCATATTTTACCCATCGACGAAAATCACTTCAAATTCATTCGTCATTGATTGGTAAACCGAATCGACAAACAACAACAACAACAACAACAAACTTAACTCTTAGCCCTTAATTAACATATCTATTTGAAGTTAAGTTCAATGATCTTGCAGATGCATTTTTCAATAGATTCAAAGTGACTTTGTCATCGAATTATGCATGCATGTAAATATATTTAACACCAACACATATGTATATAAGACACAAGACAATAATTTCAAGTTGTTGAATAAATCTAGTAGCGTTTATGTAAAAATGATATAATATATTTACTGTATTTTTATTTAAATATTTATGATATATAGAACATTATTTTTTAGGCGGATAAAAATGAATTGTCATTATTAGAACAGTTACAATCAATATCGTATCTGTAGTATCCATATATAGATGTCTTAATTATAATTTTTTTGGAAAATACAACATAACGCGATAAAGTCATTAATTATTTATTTAACGTAACTTTTTATAATTCTTTGTTGTATATGGAATCATATATTTTATTTTTGATGTATTAATAGTAAATTAATTTGATAAAAATAGGACAAATTATTATTATTTATAGTCAAGAATATTATCTTATATGAGATGCGATGCGATGCGACGATATTATAGCGAGTTAATCATTATCTGGCCTTATTTTAAACATATAATTTTACATGTATTCATAGCACTTAAATATCGGTCTTAAACTAATAGTTAAATCTTTATATTATTAAATTGTTACTTGACGCTATTAAGTTTCTAACATTCATTCATATTTTATAACTTATATTAAATATTATTTGAATCTTTAAGAATTGAAGAAATTATAAGTTCGATTACCTTTAAAAAAGTACTTTAAAGTTATTTAGAATAGACTTCGGATAATTTGAATTAGCGATTATTACTCATCAATTTGATGTAAGAAATAAAAATGATTAACGCACAATAGTATAAACAATTGTATGGTATACAGTGGTATGCCAAGGACAAAATATTATCTAGCTAAAAGCTAAAGATACTTTCACAATTTAATAATAGATGATGGTACCCGTTAGTTAAGCTGTACACAAAGAATTTTTGCATATTTTTTTGTCTTCCAATAATTATTTTGATATATCCATAAATCTAGTAAATTATATACGGATTTGCAAGAGAATTAAAATGGATCCTTCATCATGGATCAAAGAACGGTACCTTGAAGCAATGTTGGTGTGAAGAATATAATTGAAAATTATTAGCCCTAACTGTCAGGAATATATTACGAGCTTACCGCGGTATATTTATGAATAAAAAATATAGTAAAGTATATGAATAATTCATAAAAAAAATAAAAAATCGATAAATAAGAATTTTTCTCAATGACATAACATGTGTTGAACACATTAGTAAAATTGATCAGGTGTATACCAACCAGTTTACCATTGGTTGTTGGTGATGGTAAGATCGAAGGTTACCTTTAAACATACCATTGAAACCACACCCGATGCTATGTTACATTACAGGTACATTGCATTATATTATATTTTCAACCTCACCTAGTCACTTACTAACTCATTCTTTACGACAGCAAACACTGCAACTTTATTTTATAAGTATTTGTTATTGTTGTTGTTGCTGATAAACACGGAAATGTTACAAATGAATATTTTGTTGTCTTACCTGCAACAAAAGACATTATTATTAACATCTGGCGCATTTGATAAAAATCATAAGGGATTTTGTTAGGAACGTAGTTCAAAATATATAGTTCCTATCTACCATCTAAGCTTCATATAAAATATGTTCAAAACTCCAGAGATTTCTATCATATTTTATGATTGTTGCTTTGAATTAAATTAAGTCACGGATATATGGGTTGAATATTTAAGTACCTTCGTTACTTAGAATTTTACTTTCATATACCAAAAGTTCTTTAAGATTAAACAGTTTCGTTTTTTTTTTTGAAAATTTTAGCAATTCAGAGAATAAAATTCATTAAAATTCACAAGAGTTTCGACAATAAACATCACAAATACCGACATATTTTTTGTTATTCATAAACTTGTTTCTTTTTACTATAATCGCGATTTTATTTTTGCACGTAAACAAACTACAAATATTAATTATAATTTTTTATATCATCAAATGAAACAAAAAAGTTTAAAGTATCTTCGAGGCATTTTACTTAGCTGAATAAGAAATTATAAGGAAATCATTTATATTTGATATAAATTGAAAATAATTGGTTTAAAAACATAACACAATGTTAAGGTGTGGGTGTAGGTAAAATGTTAAGATGCTTGAAAAGAGAATGTAAAGTATATATTGGAAAGGTGATCGCGGTTTAAGATGTCTATATCATCAAGATAAGATATAGAAGAATATTTTCAAATCCCGGAAAATGTAATAATATAATAATAAATTTCCGGAACAAACAATATAAAAACAAATCGTGAAGATTTCTGATTTCTATTTAGTTTGCAATGATTTGACCTATTGTGATTGTGCGAGCGTCGTTCACTGTAAACTTTCTCTAAAAAGGAATTATTATATTTTATAGGATAAGATGATATTTTAATGTGAACAATGAATATTGCATAAAAGCATGGTATTGTGCGCCTTTAAATATTGTTTAGAAAAGTAAAAGTTCGCGGTAATATTTTTCAACTTTCGCAATCATCATTTTCATGGTAATTTATTCATAACTATGAATCTATTTATTTTTTTCAGTCATTTTATAAATATTATAACTGAAGTTATTATTATTATCATTTCAACAAAGATGTAATTACATTTATGATAGATTGAGTAATGATATAATAATAAAGTATCATATATTTAAACTCACACTTAAGTAAGTAAGTGTGTGGTCTCTTCTGAATGGCATTATTTTATTTTATTTTATTTTGCGTTGATCATCAGTCTCTCATTAAAATTATATGTGGATTAATAATATTTTCCTTTTTCTTTACTATGATATTATCTTACGAGTAAACCTATTATTATTAGGTAAGAGTTGTTTAAAGAAAAAACATTTATTTCATTGAAATAATGCTTTACAGGTTTCTATATAATTATTATATTGCGTTATAATGTAATTATTTAAATACTTTTTTTTTATATAAATATAAAAGTTTGAAGATTTATAAAATGTAACTTATCGAAGATATGCTAGTATTAAGATTGTAGGGTTTAGCATCGTTAACTGTACAAAGTAATCCGCTAATGTTTAAGGTAAATCTAACTGAATAAGACACACCTATCTTCGGCAATGACTCTAACAAATAACCCCAGCTTTAAGAAATCATAAAATTCGTTACTTTGTTGACCTCTTAACGAGTATAATTACTGATTAATTTGAAATAAATTGATGAATATTTCATATGTAACATATATATGTTATTTTATTTGACCTCGATAAATAGAATATTTTACTAAAAACAGCAAATATTCTAAGGACAAGTTTCTATTTATTTATTTATTTATTAAAATAGATTATAAATGACATTTTATTTATTGTAAGATTAATATTCAAACCATATTTAGACGCATTCATTTACATAATTTGCTTCACAAATTTAAATGATTATTTCGCGTTACTTATAAGATTAAGACATAACATTTATAAGACATTTTTCTTGTTCCGGTAATTATTTATTTACGTGTTGTTGTCTTCATGTATTGAAACTTTGATCGTATAATTAACTATGTTCTTTTATTGACATTGAAGAATATTTTGAATCAAATATCTAGCATTTTTTGTATTTTTAAATTGTTGACAAATAACCGAGATTATTAAGATAATTATTTATAAATAATTANCTAATTATAATAAAATTGTTTGTAATGTAGTGAAATTAATAGTACATAGTACCTACTTTTTAAATGATATTTAATATTCAACATTACATTTTAATAATAATAAATTATTTCAAGTAGTTTTCAAGGTTTTCATGTAGTATTTAGTCTAAATATTTAAGTTTTTTTTTTAAATTTGTAGAAAATGGAAAATTTTAATTTGTTATGATAGTATTATCAATACATGTCCTTGTTGTTTATTTATAGATTATCGTATAATAATATACAGGAAAATAATAAAAAACAAAACGTAATTTTCTTTTTTTTTATATAAAAAAAAAACTTTATTTTATTGTATAGTGCAATGATTGTGATATAACAGGCAAATTATAAGAATGAATAAGAAAATTTACAATTGTAAGAAGTCTTTTTAAATTGCCTGTTATTTAGAGCACAAAATTATTTTGTATATAATTTCTATTTATAATAATAGTTGCATATTCTTATTACGTAAATACATCTTAATTGTGTATTTAAATAACAAAAATTTAGCAATATTTATATAAATGCCCGTTTGTCCAATTATTCTAAAATTTTAATGGAACATATCCATGAAATATTAAAGACATCACAGTCAAAAGGCATTTTTTTCGCGTTCATAAAATATTTACAGTTTTATAACTAAAAAATATTTCTTTATAACACCCTAAAATTTATTTATATATGTATATATAAAACAGAAATATGTGCGTGGGTGTATTTTTGACCCCCAAGGTCCCCCAAGATTTATTGCAAATACTACAGAGGAGAAAGGCTAAATGATACACAATTTTGAGGCGCAATTAAAATTTTGTTTTTGTAAATAAATGTACAAAGTAGTTAGTTGTACGGGTAATTATATAAGTAAGTATTTCTTCAAAGTAATAAAATAAATAATAGATAGCTTCTAGGCAAATATCGTTGCGTTTTTCCTCTGCACTACAAATAATTGCAACCAAAAACATATAAAACAACCCTTAAAAAAATAAATATCCCCTGGAAAAAACAAGTACGAACAAGCACCGTCATCCAGACAAATAAAAATATACTGAGATCCACATGTACACGTATATTTATCAATTAAATAAAATAAAAAATTATTATTCCTCGGGTGAAAAATTCAATTCACATTCATCATTTTTTAAACACATTTTATTTATTAATTTATCGCTACTTTTTAAACGCAATGACGTTACTTTGGAGTTATCATAAATTCTATTTGTAATCAGTCCATGATTGTCAATCGACGACAAAGACGAAGACGAAGAAGATGATAAAGAAGATGAAGATGACGATGAAAATAATCTAATCTCAAGATCGCGATGTCCGTTCGGTGATGTAACTATTTTTGTAGAAATCTCTAGACACTTTTGTTGCTGATTTTTTGTTGTTAATTCCGGTGTTTTTCCGGAAGTAACATCTTCATCTGATAAAGAGAAAGTTGAAATAAGACATTGACTTTGTAATGCTGAAGAAATTCGTTCGCTTAAATGTTGTTTTTTCGATGTTACGGAAAAATCCGTTGATGATGTTGACGATGAAGATGAAGATGAATCGGTAGAAAGTTGTTTCTGATATGAGGGAGTTGTTAAAAATGGGGAATAACAATGTCTGTCAACATCCCAGATTTGTCCTGCAGGATCGCAATAACGACATTGACATAAGCTAAGTTCGTCGTTATCTTCACCTCCGACAACATCTTCAAAACGATGATGTAACTTAGGAGTTTCGGACGATAAATCGTTTAAACTATCAGAAGATTTAACACTATTGTTTGTCACTAAATATCTATTATCACTAATTATTAAGGGATGAACGCGACGCTGTTGTTGCAACTGCGTTTGTTGCTGCTGCTGTTGTTGTTGTTGATGATGATGCTGACTTTGTTGTTGTTGTTGCTGCTGTTGTTCACAATAAAATGGAATATACGTTTTATTTATGTGATTCCTGGTATCGGGAATATTATCGAGGTTCTGGGTATTCCGTCCAGGATGCGGTTTCCGATCTTTTTTACGTCGTTTACGAGGTTTAATAATTCGAGGTAATGAAGTTTCTGAATGATTTGAACCTGAGCTTTCATCGCTAGCAACGCTTAGAGTGTCAACTCCATTCACTCCATTGTCCTTGCATTCACTGTTTTTCTTGGCCGAATCGGGCACTCCTCGTCCCTGAGGCAAGCAATTGCGCGTTCCTTTTGTCCTGCGGTTACCATGCCGCCCGGATAATATCAACGGCAGTCCTTGGGTGTGCACCGCAAGCCGCGATATCGGATCATCGACAACCCGCGGAGATGAGCACCTGGTGCCGGAATCAATCGTCGCATTACGGTTGTTCCTGCGTTGGTGATTTGCGAAGGATATTAGCGGCATACCTCCAGCCCATGCGTCGTTATTCCGCGGGTGGTAAGTGAATCCTCCGTTGTTGTAGACATCGCGAGGGTAAAATACATCACGATTTGGTTTATTTGAAGCACCGTTTGTTGTCGAATGTTTTGAACGTGGATTTGTTGAGGATATTAAACAAGCACCGATGTAATGTTCCACTTCCAGCGATCCAGACGATGCTGGACTCATAATTGTCGTTTATAATAAAATGTTTGCATTATTGGTTTTGAAATGAAACAATACGAAATGCGAGTGTTTATAAAAAATGATCAATGTACGATGTACGATGGACGATGGTCGACGACGCGAACTGTACTCAAGTCGTTGTTTCACTGCTTACTGACAGCGGTACAGAGAAGTGGTTTAGTGCTCAGAGTGGGCCCCACTGCTGGCTGGCTGCACTAACCTACTTCTGATGCGACGCGGAGCGAGAGAGAAACAGAGCACCGCGAACCAACGGAATATACTCAAATACGACTAATCCATATATTCATTCTCTTCTATGTGTTATACGTATCTATATAAAACCACAGTTCCATTGTTGTTGTTGTTGTTGTTGCTGTTGATGATGTTTGGAGGATGTTGTTGGGATGTGTTGTGACTTTTTTCCGTTCAGATACACCCACACAACTAGGTCAACAACGGAAATAAGAAAGCGGACGAAGTGGGGTTTAACGAAGCAGATTCTAATGATAGATGATGATACATTATTATTTAATATTTATTCAAAAGAATAAATTTAATATTTTATAAGATATATATTTTAAAATAAAATAATATATAGAGACTTCAATGCAACGTAAAGAAAGAATTTAAAATAAAAGCATTGTCATTTCAATTAACAATTCCAATAGCACATGTACTTTAATTGAATGATACAAGGCATTCGCTGGCAAGAACTCGATGGAAATAAAAGTGTGTTGTACGTCCGGTGTTGAGATGAAGACACGACGGCTCTTTTCTAACACCACAAAGTTTTCTGTTCTGTTCTGTTCAGGTGCTGTTGGTTACTGTTTGTGGTAAGATTTGACCTCGATGGCCGCATGTGAAGCGGCGACCCACAAACTAATTGTGTCATATAACGAGGCCGACGATGGCGCATACGAACTACCACTCTTCATTTAAATATATAAAATTATTTTTTTTTATTGGAATTATGAATTCATTGTTCGTTGAATAGGTAGCGATAGTACAAGTTTAAAATGTTATAATAATTCTCGTGACAAGATGTCATGTACTGATGATATTATACCAATATCCAAGTATCCTAGTCATTAATTATTTATAATTTCATATGATGATGGATCTTTTGTTCTTCATGTCCTCATTTCAATTTAAAATACATTATTTAACAAAAAAGGAAGGTCATTAGGTTACTTCTTACCATATACATGCGCTCTTTACTATCTAATCTAAGCTATTATATTATAGCTTATTGTTTCTCAAATTAGAATACTTATCAACTGTATAAGGAATTTAAGCCGTCTTACAGTTCTTATTTTTACTTCCTCTTTTATATATGTAAATATATTTTAACATTAGAAACAATTTTTATTCATATTTCATCGGAAAATTATAAGAGTTTCATATAATTCACTTGGAGACTTCAACGTTACGTTAGAACAGAAACTTAATTAATCATTTTTCATCCGAATATATTTAAAGTTCCTTGAGATACAATCAATCGAAAAAAATATCTAGAGATTTCGACGTTACATCAGAAGACAATATCTTTCGGTGTAAATATATATTTAATACTTGGAGACTTTAACGATACATTAGAACAAAAACTTTATTAAATATTTGGAGATTTTTTTAAATAATAAAATAAACTGCATTTCGGATCTTTCGGTCTAAATACATACAGTTCAATGTATTTTTATAGATAATAAAAAAAAAATGATCATTAACAGTAAAAAAAAATTCTAATAAATGATTGAAATCCGACCGCACACAAAGTATTATCAATACATATATACATAAACGGTAAACAATAGAATTAAGACAATAATACAACATCTAACAAGACATTAACATCGGAAAATAACCGCTAGTATTCAATTCCAACGAGTGCGACATTAAATACATTTTATTTATTTGGGAGATTTCAATGCTGCGTTACGCGAGTAAATAAATATTCCCACAAAATTGTATTCATTGAAAAATATCCAGTCAGACAGTAATAATAATAAATAACGCCTGTAGGTTTCTTATAATCGCATCAAGTTTGAAAAACAAAACATAGTAAAGACAGGAAGTGGTATTATTAAATCCCGATTATATTTTGACTTAAGATTAAGAAAAATTTCCATGGCGTAACTAACGATTGTAAAGTATAATGATTGGGATGGATGTTTTTTGCTAGCGGCCCTTAAGACTCTAGACTAAGTGATTTTTCAACAAAGAAATCGATATTTTGAAATTGTTGTTTGTTGGAATGGGTGTTAACTACAATTTACTTAATACTGAAATGATTATACCCTTCGGGGCGCGTGTTTCAATACCTCTATATTTATTTGACAAAATAACAAAATGTATTTACTCATTTGCATTTTAAATATACATAACTTTTTTTTAATTCTAATATATATTATAAAAAAGAAATAGATTTATTGTACATACAAGAAAAATAAAATAGTAAAATAAGCGAGAAGCAATTTAATTGAAAGTCTAATAAAATACATGATAGGTATCGGCGGTGCTTTATTCGAATTAGAAAATAATGCGCAAGTTGCAATATTGCGACACACCCCGTGACCTGTGATCTGTGATCCATGGATCGTGATCTAACTTAGATCATATACACCGTTGGTTTTTAGTGCACCTTTAATAAAAGCTTTACAATACGGAATATCACGAGATGGTTCATTGAAACTTTACGGAACAGATTTTTATTTCGCGAATAAACTCTATATATTTATCAATATTCATAAATCACGCGATTTTTACGAATTTCACGTAACTTTAGGAAAATAATATCATTTTATATAGTGTTGAATTTTATCGAAAATACTAAGTTTATACAGCAGACAATTTTGTAACTTAAATATCCTTTAAACAGTTTTTTTTTGCCAATAAATATTTATGTTGATTGCGTTAAGAATTATAAAGGAAGTTAAAAACCAATGTAATATCTTTTAACGTTAATAATTGAAGAGTTGGTAAGTCACGATTATTTCGCTACAGCAATAAATATAAAAATAAATAAATTGTAATAGAAGATCGCTTATTGCAACTTAAAGGTATTTGCTACAATTATTTCACTTGAGAGATATACATTGATATTTATAAAGAATAAATATAATAATGTAATATATGCATATTTAATGATTTTGATCCTTTATTTAGCTTTCATATTGTTACTTTAACGTCTAACATACTTTCTCTATAATGATTAATATTTTAATTTGTAAGGCAGTCGGGAAGCTCTCATCCTTTCACGCATAACATAATGGAAACATGTCGACTTCTTTGTATGTATGTATACCTATTAGATATCTTTCAATCTACACCATTATAATTATAACTTTATCTTTCATTTTTACCTTTTTCATGTTATTGTTTTAAAACAATTCTTTTCGTTTAACACCGATTAAACTTTTATTAAAATATTTCAGTACATCAGTAATTGTACAAAGCGATAAGAAACAGAGAAACGAATTGATCATTAAATTAAATTAAATATTTATAATCGATAAAGACATTTATAGCCAAATACAAACATGATTTCACCAAGCTTTCTCTATTTCTGTTTCTGTTTCTACTCAAGTAGGTGGTATCGATTTTAATTTTTCAAACTAGAGTAATATTTGATGATTGCAAATAGATAAATAGATTTAGGCCGCGATCATTTTTATTTCATATGTAACGGATATTTTCTATCTAGATGATTCATCGTAATATTTTATATATGTTAAATAATATAACTCTTTCACTTGGTGAAAAGTGTTTTTATACATAAATCTAGTTCAATTTAAAAGAAATTTGAGATTATCTAAAAACGCGCAAAGAGAAACGCGCAAATCAAGAAAATAATATTCTTAACCACGACAAAGACTTGTTATATAATAGTTATTCGATATTTAATGTACAAGTGAATTAGCATTTTGTTTAATTGTTTTTTTTTTATATAAATGAAACATAAGTATACGTATGCATGTTTTTAATTCACACACATGATAAACCTTTTATAGTAATAAATATGCGTTATCCTTGATAAGTAATACACCGTTATTTTAATTCTATATAAAGAGTTAATTGAAATTTATAATTTATAACAAATTAGAAAGGGAAAAGTATATATAACAAAGTATTCTTATAGTTAGTTATATTTAAGGGTATGGCTTTATTATTATAATTTCAAGCGACAGGAAATGCATTTTACAAGCTCATTTCGTGGTGAGTAGTCGCCTGGAACAACTAGAGTACAGGATGTGATATATACACAAATTTAAGATATAAAAACATGCCTCTTTAATTATGTATGAGTTTATTAGACCACGAACACTCAAGGGCAATAAAAGTGCTATCAATTTAGATAAAATTTCATTCCAAAAGGACATGGGAAAATATTACATCAACAATTTACGTAAAAATAAAACCCATCCTGACCTTAATATTTCAATTCTAATAAATCAAAATTTCAATATGTACTTTCAAATGAAATGTAACAAATCTAGTTTTTAAGTAGAAATCACAAGAAATATTCAAAGTTTAAAACGTCGTTTAAAGTAAAAGTTGTGAGAGTACGGATTTTTAGTTGTAAGATATTCCAAGGTAATAAATACGAACTCTTGTAGAACAAGTGTAATTTACTTGAACTTAAGTGTCAATTAGTAAGAATTACAATGTTTCTTTTATAAATTATTATTATATTCAATTTGTTTTTATGGAATTTGAAAAGTTGTCATTTTTTTATTAGATATCTACGCTTTAATTATACGTAGTAGAGGAAGTAAAATACAAACGCGTTTGTTAATTAAATCAAGTGTAAATGCAATAATAGAGGATGTCATTAATAATTATTAATTTCCGATAAATACAATAATTTACGATTTTTCGGGACGCATTAATTACAACCAGTGTTTATTATTATTATTTATTTTTATTTTCTTGTCTTATTCTGTAGATCTTATAATCGCAATTTAATGATTGCAATTTATAATAAAGATTATAGTCGCGATAAAATATTGCTCATGTACATATTATTCTCAAGATAAGTAATTAAATATTAATTAAATTCCAACCAATATATAATAAGTTTGTGATTTTTTTTTCCACTTTCCCTGTAACTGATGGTCACAACACGTGTTTTAATTTATCTTCATTGAAATTTATTAATTATTTTACGCGAAATATACTCGGAAAAGAATTTTC
This sequence comes from Pogonus chalceus, assembly GCA_002278615.1. Lineage (NCBI taxonomy): Eukaryota > Metazoa > Arthropoda > Insecta > Coleoptera > Carabidae > Pogonus > Pogonus chalceus. Next base: position 1,585,408 of record CM008239.1, on the reverse strand, counting down.
AAATAAGGAAACAATTATATCTCGAAGAAAAGCGAAGAAAATGTAGCAATTTTTCAAGTCATTGAACTGAAAATATATAAATATGCAACTGATAAAAAATTATTCATAACATATTACTTTACGATACAAGAAATGTTTAACAAAATAAACTACAACTTTCATTTATATATGATACTTAGTTTATTTTGTATTCGAGTAGGTTGCGTCTATGATTAAGTAGGTGTTTCTTTTACTTTGAAAATTTTCTAAGCAACGTATGTATACACATATACATATCAATATACATGTCCCATATTCTGTATTACTATAACCTACATTTTCACTTTATTAAACATCTTTCTGTTCGTTTTTATTCCGGTCATTAACAACTATTTATTGTAATCATTTGTAAGAATTTCAGACGATTTATTTCAAAGATATTTAAGATCTTCAAAATATTGATAAACAATAATAAAATCCTTTAAAATTTAACACTATATAAATGAAATAAGAAATAATAGAAACAATAATGCTATTAAATCAAATATTTTAATTATATTTAACAAGATATAAAGTATATATCAAAATTTATGAAACATGTAAGGTGTAATTCCGATTTTATCTGTTAAAATTGTTATGAAATTGTAATAAAATTATAATAATACGTAGGTTTATTATGTTGTTCTAACAATATACTATAAATATATTTGTAAAAGTATAAAGAAACTAATTATTTCGAGTCTAATTCATAGTAAGAACTAATCAATTAAAAATTCACAAATCGCCTAAAGTGATGCAACCAAAGTTACAAATTCTATTAGATCCTACTTGATCATTCTTAAAAAGTTAAAATACTATTCAAATGAATTCATGAATATGGTAACATTATCCTAATATGTACATTAAATGAGAAGTTTTCAAATTATCATATATTTTATAATGCAAATAATTATCATCAGAATGGTCATTGATAGCGAATCGTATAAATTAAGATAGAAAATCAATTTAAAAATGTCAACACGTTTCATTTTAATTTGTATTTAGCACAAGGAAAAGTGCATAAATTTATAATATTTGAACTTGTAAATGTAGAATTATTAATTATTACTATAAAACAAAAGAATTTAATCGATTTTGTTTAATAACATTTTTATACCTCATTGATTTTATTACTTTGAAAAACTGATAGGTATAATATTTAGAATGTAAAGTTCCCATGAAAATTAAAATAAAAAATGATTTATAATTCATGAATAAATGATGTTTTGTTCCAGATAAAATTAGAAATATTTATATTTATAACAGTATATTATTATTAATAGTATATTTATGATATATTTTTTTGTGAACAACGAAATATAATGATAATCGAACTGTAAATAATTTTTAACGGTGCATACATTTTAACGGACATTTCAATTAGTATCTGTTATAATTTTAAAGAATTATTTAATCTTAAATATAAAGACAATATCGTCTTTATAAAGCATATGTAGTAACTGATGCGTAAGATAAAATTATATATTCTACGTTCCCTGCATGTTATAGTTTAAGAAACCGTGAGAACTTGAGAAAAATTTACTTCAAAGCATCTTATATTACAATATTAAGTATCGCGACGGACTTTTAAATCGGATGCAGTATAAATTGATTGGAAAATATTTTTAAAATGACGGAACTTTGAATAATTTCAGTGTCAAATAAAACCGAATAAAAAGAAAGTAAAAAAACAAAACGAAAAGTATAAAATAAACCGGATTTAAAACCCGCTTGAAATAAAATGCATTGTGTTTAAAGGAATATATTAGTCATCTTCTTCAAGAAAGTATATCTACATGTGTGAGTGGCCGTGTGAGTGGATCAGGATGTAAATATATAAACACAGCTTCGTAAATAATATTAAATGGTACATACAACAATATATCATGAAATGTAGTATGTGGACCGGAATTAGGGGGTTACAAACGCACAAATTTAAATAAATACAAGTCTGTATATATTGTACCACCGAAATATAAATACATACATAAAATAAATTTGTAGGTCAAAGTGAAATTGTCCTAATTTAAAAGCCGGGTGCGTGTTTTATGTACCATACAAAACAAAACATAAAAAATGCCCTCAATACCTCATCATTTAACTCAACTCACTAAAACTTAGCAGCTAGAGATTTCAACGATACGTTAAACAACGAAAAATTTAAATAAAATAAATAAATAAATACGAACGAATTGCGAACTTGACCTGGTTATACATAAATGAATTTGCACATCGTAAAATTCATCAGATAGCCGAAAAAAAAAATTCTATTACGAAATGCGTAATTTATTTAAGAATCTTTCTCTCCATAGAAGGAAGTAAGTAAGTTCATAAATGGTACCTTCATAATAAATTTATATGTTTATATTTATAAGCAGGTGTCCATGAATTCTAGGGTCATTTATTCAGACCTAGATATTTCATGGTCTTTTATATTATTATTATAAATTACTGTATAGAAATTAATTCTATTTATTTCATATGATTTTTTAGTTTCAATTTTTTGTGACTTTAATTTTGTTTGTTGTAACAATCAATCATTGTGAGTCAGGGATAAAATATTTATATCGATAAATATAAATTTTTGTAATGTATAACTTTAGTATTGATAAAAAAAAATATTTCCTTTCGTGCAGAGAACTCCAATTTAAATTATCTTGTTTGATGTNCTCATATTTCCTAGATAACAAAGCATATCCCAACATACATCAATATATAATCAGTTATTTTCACGGCATTTATCAATTTCCTGAAATCATGACGCGTATCATTCCGTTTTCTTTGATGATTACCAATTGTTTTAATTGCCACACGTATATAACACGGCAATAATAAAATAAAATAAGAAATGTGACATATTATAGTGAGTCAGTAGTGGGTGTACTAGTTCACATACAATGGAAACATCATTTCCACGTTTAAGACAATAAAAACGTTCCGTTCTAAGGAAACGCTACATTACACACAAATTGGACGTTTTTATAAACCGTTCGGTGTCGTATTATAAACCTAGACACATTTACTATTCTGTTTTTATTATACCTTATTACTTGCATCGTATTATTTCTTCATATTCAAAGTTTCGTTTCTAATTATTTATTAAATTAATAATTTTGAAAATATGTTGCAATTTTCATATTTTATTTCAACACTTTATAATAAATACAACAGCCTTGTTCCTGACCGCAATCATATTTTAATCATTATTATTTACAAATACTATTTCTATTTTCTTTATTTGATTTTTTTTATTTATTTACAAATCAGTTAAAAATTAAATATGTATGTATATCAATAAAATTGATTGCAATCATTTTAAGTACTCGGAACTATACCAAGTACTTTATTTACTTTCCTAATATTTTAAATTATATTGTAAATGATATAAGTGTTTGATAACACAATGTTGAAATCAAAATATTAGAAATCATTTATTTCCCGGATGGCGAATACTTAAAACAACCATCATTTACTTGAAAATACGCAATTGTGAAAGTGTTTCCAATTATTATTATTATTAATATATTGAATGTATAATCAATTATAAAAATTAGTTTTTTATGAATACAAGTAATAAGCGTTTAATTTAGTACATCCGTCATTAAATAAACAATATTTTTAATTGTTTAAATCGTTGAATATATTAAATAAAAAACATGTAATGGATGAATTGTTTTGTGAAGTAGGTTACTCGGAGATATTATTCGTTGATAAGTAAATAAATTTTATAGTTTAAGGTAATAAAAAAATATTATTAATGGTTCCTTGGTACATATATACATATATCTTGATAGAAGAATTCTTAAATACGTGAAGAACAATTTCATTTGAAAGAAACACACGAGATTACCGTCATTACGGGATATGATGTCAAGTTCGTGTAATCATTATAACGTTACCCTTACGAGCTATGTATGTTACCTACCATCCCACTATAAAAACAACTATTTATTCATTTTTATAGACTTTCAAATACGATAAAACTATTTTTATTTTATTTACTTCGAAATCATTAAATTGATTAAGTATATTTTTACAAAACAAATAAATATAATGATTCATGGTTGGAATTGTAGAACTTCTATAACCGTTACAAAACGCAAATCGTATTGATTTTGCATAATCAATTGAAATAAAAAAAATTATTATTCCATGAGATGTATGTATTGATAAATAATGCACGCATACTACACGTTATAATAAGATGCCAGAGTTTCGATTCTGAATAGAGAAAAGTATTATTATGAAACAGGATCATCTTGTAGGTATTATGATTGCTTTAAGAGGAGATCTTCTGTTCTGATCTTTATTATTATTACAGTTACTTTTCAATTGTACTGATTATAAATATTTTCACCCGAAAGTTTCTAAATACGGAATTTCAAATAACAGGAAATTTATAAAAAATATATACATACAAGTACCGTTTAGAATGATTGAAAAAAAAAATATATGTTTCATAAATCGTGATGATGCATATATAATTATTTATAAAAAAAAAATACCTTGATATTGATTTAACTCCATTGAAACACCAACATTATATGAAATTAATTTTAGACTGATTAATAAATGAATATTTATATTTGGATCATATATCCCTTAGAATTTTAATTACAAAGTACAAATATGTATATAATTATTTATAAATAATATTAAACTATAATATTGGCCGTATTATATTTCATAATTCTATTTAATGAATTTGATAGCAAATTGTTAGAGATTAATTTTTTGTTCAAGTGAAATAGCGTCTTCACTTCAATTCGATGATATTAGAAAGTAGGTTTAATGTTTTCCAATAATATAAACTGTATTGTGAAATATTTCCTCGATTTTATAAAATATATAATTGACATTTATGCAGCTTTAAACATTTAAATAATATATATTTATTGTTAACTTTATGACTCACAAATCTTATAAAGTTATCTATTATTTTAATTGTAATGAAAAATACTACTAACATTTTTTAATTAGAAAATAAATGCCTGTATGTTATTAATAATTTATGATAATTATATATTTCTTTCTCTTTATGTTTTACTGTAAAACGTTTGTAATTTTAAAAATCCGTTTAACGACACAGTTTTATAGGGATGCACTATTTTAACGGTGCCTTAATTTTACTAACAGTTAATTTAACTAACTGCCAATTTTATATATTAAACACGATCCGAAAACTGTTAAATACATTTTAATTGCTTTCTTAATTAAATATACACGTACATATAAGTTTAATTTTCGAAATTTTTACGAAAAATCTTTCAATTATTATTTACGGATTTATAAAACTTTCGCGAATTATAGTGACACGTTATAATTTCGATGAAATATTTAAGTATTTAATAAAAAGATTCAACCTGGTTACCTAGAAATTTTTCATAATTTTGCTGCTTTCTAAGTATCATATAATAGCGCTATTGTTTTTTAATGTACCATCTTCATCATCATTATTTACCGATCTCTTTTTATTTAAAAAAATGCTTTGAAAACGCGAAAAATAATATATTTTCTCCCCAAATGAAATCAATAGAAAATTGAATAATTTACGAATAAATACCGTTTATAATTAGTTTTTGTTGATGTATTACAAAAGCGCATTATGTAAATTATAAAATAATGTGTCATCATATTTATAAATTGCATGCAACAGTAAATTCGCGTATAAATTATTTAACGGTAATGCAACAATGTTGCAAAATAAAATAAATATTACAACCCTTATAGAATAGCGTACTCATGAACTTGTAGATATATAAGTTCATTCAACTAAAACAACTATAAGAAATAATTATAATAATGTAAGACGACGAAGGCGACAAAACATAAGACAAGACGACGACGACGACACACCTGTTCTGTTACTATATATCTCTTTGTAATAACGACAATGTTTGTTGGTGTGAAATTATTTATGCATCCAAATGGACAACAGAGCCGTATTATAAACATATTTAAATATAACCATTACGACCACTATAACCACTCCGTTACTGATTATAATGGATACTTGGGCGCACCTAGTTGTATATTACATTTCATATTTAAACATAAATCAAATTCAATTCATTATAACTTTAATAATTACGAAATAAATAAATTTCAAAATTTGTAGCAATTAAAATCCCATTTATAACATTAAAAATAAATGTTATAAATAAACAATGTATTTAAAATTATGTTAACTTGAAGAACGGAATCAAGTATAGCATAATTTAAAATACAATGCAAATATAGTGGGATTAACTATATTTAAAAATTAAAAATCTTGTAAATTTACGTATCAACAAGACTTTTATTTAAGATTCTTAAAGCACGTCTTAAACAAGTCATTACAGTAGACAATGGAATTCCAAACGGAAATCAAGTCTTTTACAAAATATGAGAATATACCTATAAAAATGTTCAAACTGAAATATTTAAACACAGTAAAATGGACAAAATGCGATAGAAATGCAACTTACGAAGATATTAAAAAACTTGGTAAGTTGTTATAAAATACATTTTTAAATAAACAAAACGTATAATTTGGGTATATTTTATTACAGCACGAAATAAGTTTGGTGATAAATTAAGAAATAAAGATTTCATATTCGCTGATAAGCGTAAAGCAATCTTAGAAAAAGATTGCTTAATGGATTATATGCTGAAAATAAAAAATCCTACGATACAAATTTTAATTAAAGCATCACGTAATTGTTCTTGTCATCCCTGTATGTAATTATTTATATTATTATTTATTTTTGATTATCTATTATTGTAAAATCTTATCTTTTCTTAATAAATAAATTGTTTTGAGTATTTTATAATCTGTTTTTAAGTTAGAGATAACTACAAAATCAATAAATATACATACATTAAAAGTTTCAATATGAAAATACGTAAGAGAGAAAATAAATAAATAAATAATATTTTGTTTGTTCAACATATTCTTATAAATTAACATTTATAAAAACATTATAAATGTCATAAAACAGGTTTTTTTTTCTGGTGTTCTTAACGTCAATAAACTAATACAGCGTTAAGATAATAAGTTTGTTTACAAACTTGATAAATATTTTTAACGGATAAAGTCTAAAACGTGTTTATTATCAATCTAAAAGAATAAAAAAACGTTAAATTTACGAAAATAATAAATAGGTTTACCTTGCAAATTGTCCAGCATATAAGTAAGAAGTTTATGGGTACCATTAGGTTCTGTATATAATGTCATGATGTCCTTATTTAAAGGATTCCCATGTAATCCTAACAGTTGTAAGTTAAAAAGTTTGCCTAATTCATAAGGCAGGATACGTAGATTATTGTTATTTAATAATAATTCCCTTTAAAAGAATATAATTTTTGTAGTTATATATTTTGGATATATGTAGTTTTATTAATTTTGTTACCTGAGGTAGATAAGGTCCCCGAGTTCTGCTGGCAGTGAGCGCAGCTTATTATTAGACAAATCGAGACTCCGCAAATTTACTAAATGACATATTTCTGGCGGTAAACGTGTTAAACAGTTGTTCTTAAGATAAAGAGCAGTCAAATTTTCTAAATGCCAAAGATTCGGACTCAGGTTTCTAATTGTACCTGTTATCTCAAGTTCTGTCCAATAAGTTTTTTTACCAGCAGCAGCTTCTTCGGGTGACATGATGGTATATGATCGTCGCGATGAATTACTTTCGTATTTATCTTTAGGGTTTCTTGGCATATTAAAACCTGAAAGGTTTAATGTACTTAGTATTTTCAAAAGGAACATTATAAAAACGACTTTATATGACAGAGTAGAATTTAAGAATTCTATCTTAATAATAAAAAAATTTGACAACTCGACCATAATCTATTGTTATAATAATTATAAATCAAATATACATGTTTAAAACACCTTTTATTATTCCTAACAATAATACAGGTGTTTTAAACTCAATTAACAAAAGCCATCTACATAACCTATAAAAATAAATATTTCCATACTAAATTCATTTTTATATTATAAATATTTTTATATAAAACCCAAAATATGTTTTATAATACTAATTTTAAAACCATGACGCGTAAAAATAATTCCTCAAAATTTTAACAAATTTATCTGTATGTTTATACAAAACATAGTTATTTATGAAAGGGAGATATTTTCTATAAGACTTTTAAACTTTCTTACCTTCATCTACCTCTAAAATTTAAGATAAGAAAACTAAGTATATTTTAGTTTTATCCGAAAATATACAAACTCTTTTCTTCGTACACAACACTTTTCACTGGATAGCACTGACCTTAGTTATAAATGTAAAAGTTCCTGTTCATTACTAGAAAAAAAACATTACGTCAGAAAAAATCCCTACGTTTCATTCTAATTATAGCGGTACATTTAACATTCAGTTAGGTAGTGCCTTACTTATTTCTTAAGAAATTCTATATAAAACAATTAAACTTATGTTCTTTTATGAAACCCATTTAATAATTAAGCAAAAATCTATTGAACTTGCTACCTTGCAACTAAATTTATATTAAAATAAAAGCTTATTTCCAATTCAAAAAATTACCCAAAAAAAAACAAATAAATTTGTTAAAATTTCGAATTTAACTTGATATCGAATGAATAGCTAAATAATCCCACTTTGAAAGGTGTGAATGACATGAATAAATACATTTACAAAATTTTTTAATATTGCAATACTTAAAATAACAAATTAACATATAAGTATATAAAATACTAGGTGGATGTACAACTTAAAATGTTCCCGAATAAAACGAAATTTTTAAATAGAAAACTAATTCGAAAATTTCGGTAATAAAATAAATACTAGTATTTAAAAATGAAATAGATTGAAATATGGTTTCTTTTAATATTAAACATTGAAGTATCTTATATAGATTTAACAACAATTAAGGTTTATTACCGAAATTTAGTAAATTTATGAATTGACAACTATTTAAATAACACAGACATTAACATAATATGCAGTATGGCGGCTCATCAAATATGTTTAATAAGTGTTTTGTCGTAGTCACATAAAATATAAATCAATATTATTTATTATATTATTACACTTAAATATAAATTTAGAAGCGTTTGTTTGTATACACTTCACAGAATCACCATAAATCTAAGCAAATCTCACAGAAATTTGTTCTAGTTAGTACACCACTGTAAATTAACAGTCACTGTTCTCTCAAAATACGATACAGTATAATAAGTTCAATATAAATTGAAATTAAAATCAATTATATCAATTTTTACCAGAGATTTTTGTCAGTGTTTCCTTAAATCAAATCAACTTTACTTATTATTATCATATTATAATATATTACACCAGATCAAAACAATCAAAAGATATCATATTAAATGATTCAATTGATATTTTTCGTTCAAATAAATTAATTAATAAAAAAATTGTCGACTTCAAAAAAGAAATAGTTTTATTTATCACTGCTTTTGTTAAAAAATTAGTCATCATAACAACAATTAAAAAGTGAATTGTTTTTTTAAAATGTGTTGCACAAATATTTATTACAACTACATAGCTTAAATATTAAACTCTACATATGTAATTTTCGTTATCTTTCGTTTTACGCACGCTTAAAAAGAATTATGGGTTTGGTTATTAATTCATTATTTATAATCTCTGATAAAATATCTATTATTAATTATTTACTATGAATGAAAAATAATGAAGATAGAAAAAAGAAATTAAACATGGAATGAACTAAATATGAATAAGGCCTATTTACATTAGATATTGCCTTAAATTATGTTGTTTTTTTTTTTATCTTTTCATTAATATTTATATAGTAATTAAAATAATACTTAATTTAAAAAAAATAATAAGATTTTTTTGCGTCATCGCGAAGTTTTTGAACATTTCTGTAAATTCCAGTAAATGTACTAATAAATATCGAAATTTAAAAATGCAAATTCTTCACATTTACACAGTAAGATGCCATTTTCAAGTTCAACTATTGATTATTATATAGTAATATAGAACGCAAGAATAGTATTAGTAGGCACTAACGTACAAAAATTAAAATATATTCGATTTTTCCGCATAAAACATAAGTTGATTGATCGATAAACATGGGGGGGAATATAATAAACATATCAAGGAAAATATAGAAAATAGGCATCGATTTGATGTGCATTTTTTTGTTTACATATAGATGAAATTACGGACATATTAACCATCTTCTTTTGGGGGTGTGAACCAGCCTGAAATTTATCAATAATATATTTTTGAACATTTCAAAGTGATTACAAACCTTATAACTGCAAATTAATATCATTTCGGTGCTAAATGTTTGTATGTTTTTGTTTTTATTAATTTTTTAAAATTCAAAATATACATACCATTTTTTTCGTGTATCTGTACAAGTGATTTAAAGCTCTGTTGAGCGCGAGCAAGACTGTATTGCCCCTGGGGACAAACTTTTGCTCCAAATTGTATTCTAGCTTTGCCTTTAACTAGAGTTGCTGATATTTGCATGATTACAGCTTCAACTGTATATGCACTTGACCAACCTTGTTTTGTCAAGAGTTCCATACATATTGCGCCTCCAAGTAATACATAACCCCCTATAATTTATTCCCAATTAATATTATATTTAATCCATGTTATATCAGAATAATTACCAGATATAATTGGATGAACAACTCTTACAAATGGCGGTTCGAAAGGATAAGTGTCCTTAAATAACATATTGAGTAAAATAGAATCTTTTCCCTCTTTCTCTTTGAGCAACGCTAAATCGTGGCTAAGAGGACTATCAGGATCTACTGCCATTAACCTAATATTCCATTCGTATATGGAATCATTTACAAGCTCAATAGAATACATGCGATTTTTAAAAGATTCAGATCTATATATGTCTCGAAGTTCTTTCATTAATCTGTCTGTTGCTTGAACTGATCCAGATACAGAACCCTGTGTTATAATAATTTATATATTTTACTAAGCAAATTATTTACGAGAAAAAAACCGTTTTATTATTAATAAAAATATAAATGGTTCTCACTTTGAGATAATCTTGTCGTTGATTTTGTCTAAGTCTTTCTAAAGTTGCTAAATGTTCTACACCCATCTCATCAGCTTTTGCGCGGTTATCTTCCATTTCTAATTGCAGATCTTCCTCAACATCACTACCATCACCTTCCTCCTCGCTATCGCCAACGACAGCGTCTTCACTATCAACCCCTTCATCTTCCATTGGTTCAACTTCACTAGTAAGTCTAAACAATGATAATGATATTCATTTATTATAGAAAATTGACGTTTGATTAATTTGAAAGGTTATATTTAAATGTCATGTGCCCTCATGGCAATAGTAATAGTACCTCGAGACTGAGTGAGGCATCACAGGCAGAGTTAAATTCTCAATATCTGGTGGTTCAGGAACAGCATGAAGCCGACATAATTCTTTTAAAAGTATAGCAACTTGTTGAATAACATGGTTATCTCGTCCTTCTGTATTACTTAATATTTGTACAGCATTTGTCACGCTGGTTTCTTCAGAGTCTGCGAACCACACAGGTGGTGTGTTCGGATACGTTTCCTACAATACGTATGTATATAGAATCATCGTAATGTTTGTTCATTTATAAATTAGCGTTAACTAAGCGAAATTTTAATCATTACTAATTATAAACAAGCTATGTTATTTTTTCTATGAAATGTATAATAAGGTCATGTTGTAATTTGGTCCGGTAATGTTTTGCAAAACATTTATGTGTGAATTATAAATATTAATAATGTAATTTAAATAAGATCTTATCAACGAATGATAAGCTACATACATATATATGATATGAATCACATGAAAATAAATACGTTTTATTATTAATACCATATGAATTGTTTTATTTTTATAACACTATAAATAAATGAGAGTTACTATAAATAAAAGCAGACAAATATAGCGTGGTAAATTACGAAAATATGGATAATAATTACAATGAGGGCAAATCAGCTGTAGCAGACATGAAAATGTCAAGTCTTTGTTTGCTTTTAAAAATATCCACAAATGATAAGAGTGCATTATACAAAGGTCATAAAACAAGCAATTAAAATAAAGACGTAATTTATAAAATATATGACTTACTGTAATATTTGCATGGATTTCGTATTTTTTACCATTTTTACCAATAAATCGACAACTCAATTCATCAACACTGGCTGACATTATCTGAAACCTCTCATGGTGTTTAGGAAATATAGATTCTAACGTTTTAATTTCTAATTTTAAAGTATTTAAACAAGCCATATGAATTACTGAATTTACTAACTAGGAGTGAAACAACAACGCGATAAATAAACGAAAAATGTAAAATATTGTTTTTGGTACTGTTCACTCCCAGACAAAATCAAAATGGCTGGCTGACTTGGATTGTCGTGTCGCGCAAGGCTATTACCACATCGTACGCGTTCGCGTATATTCGTAAATTGAGCCCCAGGCCCTCGATTGGATTTTAGGGATTGAATTTTTTTCCTTCCCTTTATGAAAATTGTTTTTATTCCCTTTTCCCAGACTCAATCATTTCATTTTCTATTTATATACACACTTATAATGCATTACAACAATCATGCATTTCATATAGACATCAAAATCAAATATACCCTAAAATATATGTTATTTTTACAATTTTCTTGTAGCATGGGTTGCCTATACTCAATTAATTATACATTTTTAAATATTTTCGCGAATATTTTAAATATTTTACATGATTTAAAGTATTCAAATATAAGTTCTAATCGTATATAATGTTCCCAAAACGTTTGCCAATAAAAAAGAAGTGTTAAATCCGAAAATATAATACACATGAGTAGGTGGATAAAATATTTTCATGGACGAAGTTATTTTAGTAAATATGTAGGCATTATTTTTCTTGTATAAATTTGCACATAACTAGTTGCAAATAATTAAAACTTGTATAGCAAAATATTTCTTTCAAAAATAGAAAAAATGATCAAAATATTCATAAAATCACTAAAGTTGTAACTATCTTAAAAGATTTAAAAGTTACAAATAAAAAATTGATTTATTAGTTTGCCGATAAAAGTATCGGAAAGGTGTTAGAAAATAAATAAATCTTAATCATGCCAATTTTTTTGGTAGATAGTTTAAACTGTATAAAAAAAATCCGTTATTTTTACGTATTTTTTATCTGATTGGCAGCTTTTCAAATTCCTCAAATCTCGGATTTAAATTTAGTCAATTGTTTGAAATACTTTGGATTATTTAAAGTCTTTTAAAATGTCGCATAAATAAGAAAAGATCTATTAATATCAAATCATTAAATTATTCTTCAATTATACATATGTATATCATAATAAAACTATAAGTATAGTATATAATAAACAATAAAAGTTAAACTTTTGTTTTAAACCACCGAGTGGCCCCTATATTTTCACGGCTTTGGTAGATGGTCACTAAATAATTGTGCCCGTTAAAATAAAAAATAAAACGCGGATTGTTGCCGCTCCTCTGATTTTAAAAGGGATTTCCAGTTAATGAATCCCGATATTGTTAATCAACAAACCATGTTTAAATTCTTCAGCTGACTGAGTCATCAGATGCAACAGGATTCAATAATACCTTAGATCATTTAAATTAGATCCTTCATTATCGCTATTTCCAAGGAAACTGCATCAACATTAACAGTTTTTGAATTTATTTTAATGTTTAAAAATCCTCTGCATAAATATTTGTTAATTCAAAAATTGACTATACAAATCTATTTGTTTATTTTGATGTTTGTAGATTTGTAACAACTAAATAGTCTAAAATTTACATGAAATACCACTTTTAAAGCGTAGAATTACATATGCAATGTTGTAACTTATTCGAATTTATATGAAAATTTTGCTTTTATATTGTAATTCTTATATACATACATACATGTTCTGTTAAGAATGTTAAAAATACACATGCAAGAATTGTATTTTGTACTAATATTATTTTAAATATACAGAACCGTAATTAGGGGGATATTTATTTTATTTTATATTAAAGTATCCGTAAATATATTAATAACAATGCATTAAAGAATTTGATGATTTAAAGACTAAAGAAATCCGATGTTAAAAATCTTTTCTAAAAATGGACAAAAATCGCAAAAATTCCTGATGTATTTCTGTCGAATTCGATAAGGATTAAAATAGTATTAATTGTAGGGTAAATAGTGCCCCTTTACATGGTGAAAAGCGTTCTTAATTATATCATTTACTTTAAAAAATATTTAAGATTTAAGAAACTTAGCGATATACACAAAAAAATCTGATAAATAAACTTAGTATATTTGCTAAAATCCATAAACATTTCACACTATATAAATTATACATCGTATGTTAAGGAAAATAGTGCCCTTTTACTTGGTGAAAAGTGTTTTTAATTATTTCGTTTAGTTTTAAAGATATTTGCAATTTTCTAGAAATGGGACAAATTCGCGAAAATTCCTGATGTATAGCTTTAGTATCTTTACAAAAATTTGCCCTTTCGTGAAACGAACAACGGTTTAGTTTAAAAGATATATAAGATTTTCTAAAAATATAAAAAAATTCCCCAAAAGTTATAAGGAAAACTATAGACTTGTTTGGAAATTTTAACACAACTATGAAGAGATGTCTGCAAATTAAGAAGTTCCCCACTTAATCATATGTATATATTTTTTTTTTTCAATTGCAAAGTTGTATAAAATTTATTTAATCAATTTATTACTAAGTTCCAAATTAAGAAGCAGACAAATGTGAAATATTGTATTTAATTTATCTTGAAAAAATAATTTCCTTTAAAATGTAATAAATGGCTTAACATAAAAATATATGTGTAGGAATTCGTTAGGTACATAACACCCTCACAGTTTGTAATAATAATAAAAAAAACTACATACTCAAAAGACAACAAAACATAAGTCAACGATTTTTCAAGTACAAAGTACATACATATATTCAATATATGTAATTATATGTAAAATAATTCATTTTTATATTTTTCATTCAATTCAAAATATTATTTAATTTGAAACTTGTTCAAATTATTTACAAGATAAGATAACAACTGTACCCGAAGCATTATTAATGGCATTACAGAATTTTTCAAAAAGTCAATGTCCTCAGTAATGTTTTGATAACAGACAAAAAAAATTAAAAGTTTTTTAATCCTTTAATGCGTGTTCGCACTTTTTTATATCGCTAAATGTTATTTATGAATTTATTAACTTTGATAGTAAAGTAACATCTTTGACAAGGATCATTTCTTAACAAATAAATAATATCGCGGATGTTTCAATAATTTTATTGTTACTGATTCCACTTAATGGATCTTCCAGGAATTTTAATGGAATTAATGAAAAACTTACAATAGACTTTATGTTATTGATAACGAAATAATTAAATTATTCATATATATACTTAATATTCTATAAATGTTTTCAATAAAATTTGGTACAAATTAAGTACCGTTTTTGGCAATGAATTACTTTGTAATAAGAATAAAATTATCTTAATTTAAAATCGTCTGTTTCAGTAGGAATTTCAAATATACTATTATAGTTAATTTAAATGACTTTCAGATGTTTATCTTGACAATAAAAATTATTTTAAATGGTGCAGAATTGGTATTTAACAGATTCTGATTCTTTTTAAACATCTTACATATAACTTTAGTTTAATTTCTTTGTGTGGTAAAAAATATGTTATTGTTTCTATTTTCGGATCACAAGATAATATATTAAATAAAGTCCTTATAAGGTTTGATTTAAAATCGTAGAAAATATAAAAAAAGGATCTTAATAATATTAGTAACTCGAAAAAAATATACGATATTAACTTAAGATTTACGAATAATATTTTTGAATGCATGTCCATCCATCAAAGTTATAGAATTGATATATTTTTTTATTGAAATATAAATGAAATAATTTATTTGGAAATATTCCTGATGTGCGTTTAGATTTGAATAGATTTGATGAACAAAAAATATTAGAATATACAACTCAATTAACAAATTGAAATAGTAATAATATATGGATATGCGAAACGAAATAATAAAAAAAATAAATTAATTTTCATCAGATATGACACCTTAGATTTACAATTAGATGGGCTTCATTTAAAGAAATTAAAAAACTAGATAAAAAATCTACCAGAAAAGGTCATCAACAATACAAAAAAAGGTATTAGTTACATTTGTCTTTTGATATACAATAACCCCCTTTTGATTTCACTTATTATAATCTTAAGACGGCGGCTTTTCTGACAGTACTCCCGCATCACGAAACTTGAAAGAATCTTTTTTCGTACAACACTTTATTAGTTGTGATGTTCAAGTTATTGACCTCAACGAGTAGGAAGATGGCTCCCAACAACGAAGGAATTCCGTAATAAAATGCACAATTAAGTTGCGTTTTTTAAATGCAGTTATATTTGTGCAATTTATGTTATGCAATTTGGATTTTTTTGCATACGAATTTATATATGATTATTGTAATTTTACGCTGTGTTGTCTCGTATTATACAGTTAAATGGTTTTTTGGATAGATTTCAGGAAAAACCTGACGTATCATATATATTTTTTATATTTACTTATTCTCATTATTCAATTAATAAATGATCCAAAAGATAACATAAATTAATTTAATTAGGCTGGATTTATTCTGAAAAAGATTTAAAAGTAGTATCATTTTTCAGAATTCATCACTTATTTTTTTAGTTTAACTTCTGTAAATTTTTATCTACTAATATTGTAGCTTCCTGAATTAATTAATAATAAATACTAATTAAAGTTTGACAAAATTTAATGATTTAGCTTCAATGTACAACTGATATCTCTTCATTAATAAGTTTAATTTATTGATAAAACTAGAATTAATTTAAAAAGCGATATACTTTTTTAGCAGTACCATGTGTCCATTTAATAAGTAAATAAAATTTATTTCGTATATTTAAAAAACGATTTTAAAAGATTGTAGTTTATTGGCTGCTGCGTTCAGCCTTAAAAATAAATAACTTAACATATTTCAGATTAAGTTCTATAAAATTTATGCAGCCAAAATATTTTTTCTGTTGCGTACAAGTTTTATCAATAATAAAATAAAAGTATTTTTTGTAAATATCTTTTTCGTAAAAGAGTTTAATAAAAGAATGTGTTTTCTCACAAGCTATAAGTAATAGCAACTTTTTTATTATTATTTTGATTATATTCTAATATTTTTTAAAGTCTCAATAATTTGTAATAAATTTCGTACGTAATTTCAGTCATCATAGTTAATAACATCTTCTTTCAAAAATCCATAAATAACAATTAAAATATCGCGAACCAGATCAATGAAATAATTAAATAATTATTATCTAGTCTAAAACGGTACCAGCAATAAACGCCTACATCCCAAAATAACGCACACACATTTTCTAAATTTAAATTCATATAGAGAAACATTTTTTACCTGTAGCAATTTTTTTTTTTTTTTTTTAATTTGTATAATTTAAAAGAAGAAACATTTCTTCATGTATAATGTCGTCACATGATATATAGTATTTTCGTAACATAAATATTAGAATAAAATTTGCGGACTTGGAATATTTTTTCTTGAATTTTAAATTAGGTATTTGGAAGAAACACATAATTCTTTACCTACTGTTAAAAAACAACAATTAAAAAATATCCAATTATATGTTTAAAAAAAAAAATAAATAAATAACTTTGACAATGAATTGATGAAATGTTTCAGAAAGCTTCATTTAATGTTTATTAAAAGGGGTTCAATCAAAGCTTAAGAGATTTATTTTGTTCAAGATGTATCAGCGTGGTAAATCTGCAAGACAGTACAAAAGGAATATTTTTTTTTGCTTTTTATTTTTTCTTCTACTTATGGTTTAATATACTAAATCGACGTTTAAATTAGCGACATAATTTTCCATTAAAATAATGCATATTTATTTAAAATTTAAATAATTTATTATAATTATTATAATACCACAGTTATTTATTTTCAAAAATGTTTGTTTCGTATGAAATAAAGTAATAAATAGTATTTTTTAAATATAAGTATTAATTATTTTATCAAAAACTATTAATAGAAGAATTTAAAACGATAATGAAATAGATAAATAATTCGCTAAGGGTAGTGTCGCTAAGATTCGCAGAAATAATACAATTAAAAAAAATAAGAAATGTTGGGCGCGGTGGGGGCACGCGAACTTTTGCTATAAGAGCTAAGCTGACCATGACATTGAGATCAATTCGCGAATTGTGTGCCCATCACCGAAGAACTTCTTAAGGGTGTACAACCAACAGAATTTTAACAAAATGTTGCTATTTTTCGTCTTTGTAGCGATTTTTTCGCAAAGTTTTGCGCAACATTTTGTCAAGCAAACCGTCTCAACAAATCGTAAGTTAATTTTTAATTTATTTTAATTACGAATATTTAATTAATAAGTAGATTTTCATGAATTCTATAAAATTTTAGTCTATATATTAAATTATTTATTGTTATTCGTAAGATATGATTTTTCGCAGTCTTGTGGATCTTAAGAGATATATAATTTTCGCAACATATTAATTCAAAAGAAAACTAAAAAATTCTTGATTTAGAATAATTTATAATAAAAATAAAAGTGAAAATACTTTAATTAAAAGTTAATATGAAATTATCTATATTAATTTTCACTTTGTAATGCTTTAATATCAACAATTAATGCAGTAACTAATTGATATTAAACATAAGATCTTAAGACGCTTTATTCGGAATACAAGACAATGCAGATATATGACAAAGCATATTCTATTATATCAATAATTGATTATCACTTATATTCAATGAATATTAATACGATTTAATCACGCAAAATAATTATAAACGATAATTTCTTAATCGACTAATTAACGTAAAATGTAACTAATTAAAATTTTATAAATAGAATAGTGGTTCAATTAACGGATGAAAAATATTCCTCAGCAGTGCGTTGATATTTCAGCATTTAACACTTGATGGTTTATATTCGCAGACGTTATCGTCTGCAGAGGCGTTACATAAACACTTTTAAGGGACTGATTTGATTTGATTTTGTTTTTTTAAGAATTTCAATGAATGCGCGTCTAACATAAGATTATTTATCAAGTAAAAGTTATACTATTTATTTAGAATGTTACATGAAGATTAATATCAAATTATTTACTATCTAATAGATCGTACTAAATTAATTTATTATCTTAGAAATATAATGAAGGTTCAGCGCTTCATGTAACATTGAAATAATCACGTTTTAAATGCTGAAATAAATATACTATGTATATATTATGATTAAAAGTATTTTTATGATCAATTTTTTTGTAAAGATATGTTAAAAACTCTCAAAGACACAAGAAGTCTAAGAACCTAAGTTAAATTCTTAAAGATCGAAAAATAAATATTATTGTATCATTTTTTGAGTTCTGCTTTTAATATAACGTTGAAATCTCTGTATTTACAAAGATTTTTTAAATCTTATTAAATTAACTTATATCTTATAAGGATAAAGAAGGTTCAGCGCTTAATGCATCGTTGAAGTCTCTATGTTTA
The DNA here is from genome assembly GCA_002278615.1 of Pogonus chalceus. Classification (NCBI taxonomy): domain Eukaryota; kingdom Metazoa; phylum Arthropoda; class Insecta; order Coleoptera; family Carabidae; genus Pogonus; species Pogonus chalceus. The sequence goes on along the minus strand of CM008239.1, from coordinate 1,565,853 downwards.
AATTGTTGAAATAAAATGTTTTGCTTCATATATTATATATAAGCTATGGTTACGTGATGTTACATGATTTAAAAAATTAGTAAAATATTTTTTAAGATGAATTTGTAAGTAAATATATTTAGAAGATTATCAAAGATTCCAAAGTATTATTTTAAAAGATTATGATGTTAAAATAAATTCTTAAAGACCGAAAAATAAATTAATATTGCATAACTTTTTGGGTTTTGTACTTGACGCAACGTTGAAGTCTCTGAGTAAAAATAAGAAAAGATGACATAAAAGACTTTGATTACATGTACTACGTATTTACGAAGATTTTTCTAAATCTTTATAACAGTAAAGATTTAAAAATATATTATTAAGAAATCTTTATATGTTAAATAAAGAGTTTTGCGCTTAACGGGTAGTTGAAATCTCTGCGTTTAATAACGTAAATTTTTCTTTTTGAAAATTATTTAAAATTTTAATGTTTTTTAAATAAATAAAATTCTAATAAAATTATTTCGGGTTCTCCGCTTATCGTAACGTTGAAGTCTCTTATAGTTAATTTATGTAAATGCGAAATAAAATATTTTTACTACCTCTACTATATATTTACGAAGATTTTTCTGTATCTTTATTGTTAATTTAAAATGATAATATAAGAATAAAATTTGCGAAGGATATTTTAAAGAAATATTAAAGTTAAAATAAAATACAATAAATAGTTATATAAAAGTATTTGAGGTTTGTCGCGTAACGTAACGTTAAAGTCTCTGTCCTTATTAGATGATCTACTATATGAAAAATTAGGAAAATCTAAAAAAAAAATTATATTCTCACGAGAATTTCTGCAAAATCTCTATCAACATTAACCTTGCGTTATATCAGATGTACAAATAAACATAACACAGCGGACTCAGAACTCTTCTTGAATATAAAATTATTCTATTTTATTTTGTTGTATATTTATGACACAGATGGCAATCAGCAGACAGACATTGCAACCGTGCTTTTGATAACATATTATGATTATGATAATCCACTGGGGGGACCTTGAATTAACAACGGATTACACTAATAGGGGATGACATCCGATTTTTATTGATGCCGACTCTGATAAAGGATGTTTTATTCTATGGTTAAATTTTAAAATAATCGTTTAAATTAAGACGTCGCGGTTCTTTTGACAACAGTTATATGAAGATTTATTTTTTCATATGTAAATTTAAATATATTCAAATTTTTTTCTAACGTAATTATATCAATATTTATTTAATTTCATTTCATTGTTAACAAACAAAAAATATAATAATTTGAATGACACATTTTATAACAAATCAATGTCAAGAAACTAAATTAAGTAGCAAAAAAAAACTTGAATTTTTTTCTGTTATAAATTTAAAATGTACATATTTCGTGTCCATAAACAAGCTGACCACAGTAACGTGCGGTTTTTTATTTGTAAAAATAAATTTAAAACCAATTTTGAATAGGCGATGGACTTTTTGGTCGTTTCACAGTTGCGGAATGTGGAATTAATATTTGATAAGTACGTGGTCTCCCTAAAAACCACCCACTTATAACAACGTGTGGCCTAAACCTATTATAATTCTGTCTAAACACAAGATTTATTTTTATAATAAATTTGATTTATTGTTGCAAATACTTATGTAATTAATAGATGTACGTATGTAGTTAAGAATATACAAGGTGCTAATATATAATAAGTCTGAAGAATTTTTATTAACCTGTCAAGATTAAAATCTACGAATAAGATTGACATTTTTCGATGCAGTCAAGTGCAGTATCTAAATCTATTTTTTCTTCGATTCCTTTGTTACGATTTACTAAAGATTTTAATACGAGAGATGCATGTTTTGTAATTCACCGACAAACCATGAATTCGCAAAAATAACAATAATATTTTTTTAAATAAATGTACAAGTTCTAAGAAATAAAATTGCTCCATAAAACTTAAAAACTACATTATAAATCATACGTTTATTTACAAACAACCTTTAAGATTATTATATACGGTTTAATTTTTCTGAAATATCAGCTTGTTTATTTCGAATGGTAGATAATTCTTGATGTTAATTAAATAGTGTAATTAATTCGATTGCATTTATTTTCATTAAAATGTTGCTCCTTACACAAATAAGTGCAATAAATTTATGATAAAGATGTGGAAGAATTTTTATATTCTATTTAATTCATTAAGAAATGTTTAGAATTTGT
>CM008239.1:1507379-1536951 GCA_002278615.1 Pogonus chalceus | reverse complement strand
ATTCGTTGAAGTAGATTAGAATTGCGCAAACTATACGACAATTATAAAATTTCTATGAAGCATGAAGCATGCGGTGCACTCAAAGTTGCACAGTCCTGCTTAATCAAATTTCAACAATATACAATTCCATCCATGTTCCTTTTGTGCCGTTTAGTAGATTATAAAATCAAAATAAAAAATAAAAAATAAAAAAAGACATGAGATTGATGCGCGTTTCACAGCGAGGACTACTACGGTGATTTGGATCTTAAGAGCATCAGAAAAAGTGAACTCCTTGCCGGCCTCCAAACCAGCGGTGCCCAGAGAGCAACCCCATCAGCCCCAAAGAAACCCAGGCCAGCAATTTCATCAAGACAAGAACCCGCCGATAACTAAATAAACCCTAACCAACTATACATATAAGATCCCTTATTCCCATTCCTCACATCATAAAGTAATTCATTTCAGTGTATTTATTATATAAAAAAGAAACATAAAATTCTACGTACACTTGAATGAATCAATATAAAAATCATCTCATTATAGATGCCAGACGATCAGTCAATTAAACAAATCTTCATTCTTTTTTATTATTATAAATAATTATTTAATTAAGTAGTATATAAATTTAGTTTCTTTTTAAATAATGAAGATACTTTTGTTTAATATACTTTTCGTCTTTTCGATTGTTTGTACACAGACTGAAAAAATATAGATCTGTGTTGTTTAAAATAATTCTATAAATTTATAAATGTCCCTTAAAAAAAGGTACGAAATACCTAAAATACCTTTTACCAACAACTTTTTTTTTTATAAATAAATAGCTGTTTTTTAATAATGATTAGCTTTCTATTTAAATAATTCCCATCCAATTCATGAATTGAATAAATTTCAGTCCAACAATGCACTCTGACCTAAACAGGGTACGGATTCCTATTTATTTTTATCAACTCAATTTACCACTTACAAGACACCAACATTTTTATTTCATCTTTCATTGCACACTTTTATAACATATTTTATTTTAGCAACTATTTTATTTTTTTTTATTTTATATATTTATATATAACAAACTGGTGGAAATTAAGAACATAAATTGACAATGTTCTATTTTATTCCATAAATAAATATGTCTGCGATAATGATTACTAATGGAACTAACGGTTTAATAATTTATGTAAAAAATGTATGAAAATTATTGGATAAAACACAAGGAAATTTAATGCACACTATTTTTCCTTCTAATGAAATTGGTTTTAACTTATTATTCAAGGTATCTATCCAAAAATATACAATACAGTTTTAAAATTGGGAAAAAGGTAACTTATTTAACTATACACAACATTTTTCTACAAATTTTATAATTTTAGTCTTTGTGAAAAGGAAACAAAGCTGTACAAAAAATTCTTTTATTAACATATTTTGAATACAATTAACTAATACAATTAATACGTGTCCTGATTAATTATTTTGTTTTATTAGCGAGGATTATTACAAAGGAGTGGATCTGAAGGCATTGAAGAAGAGTGGATATTAAAAATAAGTGCAAATAAACAAACAACAAAAAAATAAGTCATCTATAAATTTAATGTTATAAATTAAATTTTATCGACTGACATTTCGACGAGCTTACAACGAGGCAACAATAAGAACTTGCCAATACGCCATTTAGTTCTTGTAAATATTAAAATTCATTTCATAACATCCACGCATTGGCGATAAATCATCAAATAATAATTCTGTTATTGTTGTTTATTCAGCTCATTAATAATAATAATATAATAATAATAATAAATACTTAGTCATCAATATTTATATTTAACTGTTGTTTAATATTAAAAACATTATGAGTTTTAATTTCTATTATTTTTATTATAATTAAAATTAGTTTATAATGTGATAGTCATATTAATTATTACCATATTTTGTAATTAAGAAACATATATTTATTTAAACAACAACGTTTCCTCTTTTTTAAAAAAACAATCAGCAATAGAAACAAAACTATTACTTTAAAATGTTAAGTTTAATAAAGAAATAAAATATTAAATACATGTTGCTTTATTTCCTACAAATGAATCTATTGTCTTAAGGAGTTTTTCGATGTCTTCTTTTAAAACGATTATTTGTTTCTCTGTGAAAATCAAATATTTTTCTAACGCCAATTTTTTTCCTTCCAATGATATATATTCCTTATTTAAATTCATCTTCTTTGTAAATTCGTCATGAGTTTTAGTATAATTATTTACTTGATCTTTAAATTTATTTCTTTCCTCCCACACAGCCTCTTGATATTGTTCCAAAATTTGTGTTTCCTTTTCAATTAATTTCATTTTATCTTCGATCAAAGCTTTAATACACTTTAAACGATTTTCCAGTAAAATATTATCAACTTTTAATACAGCTTGACGCGTTTGTAATTCTTTAATTTCATTATTTTGTTTATCAATAATTTCAATTGAATTTTTAATTTTATATTCAAATAATTTCTGGTTTTGTTCGCTTGTATTAGATGTAAATAATTTCGGAATTTCATAATTCATTTTAATTGTCATAAATCGAAAATAAATTACTTTATAGTAGAAATAATAATTAGAACAAGTTAACTTCTTATGTTCTATTTCAAATATTTCATAAAACCCGGGCGCGCAAATGAGTAGTTAGTATTTTGAACTATTGTAATTGTAAGTGATATTCAAATATTTAACGCATAAATTGCGGAATAAAGTTGCGAATTTATGTAAATTAGTGAATATAAAGTGTTCAATTTGAACTGAACTTATTCGGATTCAAGAATATTAAAAGTTTTACAAGAATTATCGAGATTCAGATAAGGGTAAAAGATTTTTCATATTAACCTTACATTTACTTTAGCGCGAAACAAAAGTATTCAAATAAAAACAATTATCCTTTCTTATAATATTATATTTGGATTGAATAATATATATAATATATACATCTGCGAATTTCAAACTATACACAATATCATATATGGCAATTTCTAAATATTTACAATAAGTAATCATTGTAAATTTAAGCTAATTTTGACATACTCCTAGTTTACCTATACAAATATATATATTATCATGAAAATTTTACAATTAACAGCTTTTTTATGAACACTTATATTAGCATACATCCGATTCTTGTTATGCTTAACAAGTCTTTTATTTAATAAAATTCACAGTCACAGGCACGCATTTTTAAAATAAATTATATCAATTTTAACTATATATTGCGTCACAGACAAATTGCAAATATTTCTTTCCTTTTATGTCTTGGACGATTTGAAATAGTTAATACTTAAACATGTTTCTATAATCTACAAAAAATATGCAGTCTAATACATATCACTTAAATTATACGGTTATTGAAGCTATACTTATACACAGTTATTTACTTATAATTTACAATTATTTAGTTAATTTAAAATACTTTTCAAAACTATAATTTATAAGCAATAACTGTGCAAAGCTTATAATATACGCGTTTAATGTTTTTCAAATAGAAAATTCAATTTGTGAGAGCAATTTATCACACTAAACGCTTTTTATTAACCAGTCGTGTTAAAAATATTCTTTTAAATTTATTATAACGCAAAATATATTTTTTTAATCACCCGCAAATAAATAAACGCCTTTAAAGGTAATATTAACAACGAAGGGCTAACTAAAAAATTCCCTTTTTAATGGTATCAAAAAACCCCGCTAATCTATTTAATATTTATTAAACAAAAATAGTCTCAACCAAAAATTTAAACGACTTCAAATTATCAGGAGAAACTATTCATTATGAAAATAATTCACTGAAATCTAGTTTCTATTAAGTATATTTTAAAATCTGGATTTAAACTAGATACAGCATTTCAAACATAACTCTTTCAATTTCTTTAATAATTAATTGAAATCAATTTAAAAGAGAGCTTCACGGCCTTTAGTTTCATTAGATTGTCTTAAAATAATTTTAAAATAGCGAGGCACTGATTTTTGTTTATATTATTAAATTTTTTTTTCTACCTGTATTATAAAATGACGGTATAACACAAATTATTTATAATTTTTTTATATTTATTAATTAGTATCTCATATGAATAATACTCAATTAAATTAAATTTTGTTAAGTACTATTATAGAAATATATTTAAATTAAATACGTATAAATTTTAGAAATAGAAATAGTTTAAGAGTAAAATACATATAGAGATACGTATAATTTAGGTACATTTAAATTTTATAAATAATATTTAAAAGTACCGAAATATTTGTTAACTATTTAGCAAAGGCTTTTAATTTTGATATTTTCAAAATATTTATATAATAATTATAAGCAATAAATGTATTGAACAATTAGTAACAATTTTTGCTACATTGCGTATTATAAAAAAAGCAATTGCTGCCTTTTAAATATGGCATTAGCCTTGTAAATAGTTTATTTGAAAGATAACTAACCCTTATATAAAAAGGACGAATTTATTTCTTGTCAAAATTGATTTGTTTTATCACATAGCTAACATGAAATAATATATAAATATTCATATATTTAATAAATTTGCAATGTTATTTATATTATTCTATTAAGAGTGTTTATTGATTTCAATTGCCAAGCCTACAATATTTCTTTTATAAATTTATTGCAAGCTATGTGACGCAACTTTATCCATTATAAAATTACATTGCGTAGCCCAAGCTGCAGCTTACGCAGAAGCTTTTATGCTTTCGACACACATTATTATGATTTTTTTTCTTTTAAATCGAAGGACTAGAATATACTATTCTTAAATAATTAACTATAGAACCTTACAATGTCTGTATTTGTACAGTACAAAATGTCCTTCTCCACGCAAATTCATTTTATAGCAAAATAATAAACACTGCAGGTATTTAGATGTTAATATTTTGTAATAATTTAACAGCTTTGTGCACTAAACATCAAATTTGATGTTTAAATAATTGTTAGGACACGTCATTATTGTGAAATACTCTACGCTGGGGTTCAGGTGTATAATGAAATCGGGCGCGGAAGTGTTGAGGTGATCCTGGTACTGAGCTGCTCTCTGATAACCGTCTTGGAGGCGGTTGAGGTGGAGATGGTGAAATGTATCTATGACAATGAAAAATTCAACAATTTCTTTTTAATTTGGATTCAGTTAGATTTATTATTTACCTCCGTGATAGACTAGGCGACGCAGAATTAGACGCTTCGAGGAAATTTCTCCGTGCTGCCAAAGGACTTTGACCACTAATAAACGCATTTTCCTGGGAAGAGCCTCTACTCAACCTTGGAGGAGGTTCAGGACTTTGATGTCTAGACGATTTCATAGTACACCTATCACCAACCAACTGTAATTTAATATGGGACGCAAATCTTTTCTTCCCATTATTATCATCTTTATTTGAATCGATATCAGACTGAGTCGCAGCTGCTTGCTGTTGTTGTTGTTGTTGATGTTGATGTTGATGCTGATGCTGTTGTTGTTGATACTGTTTTTGTTGATGAAAAAATCTTTGTAGTAAAATAGGGCTTGTGTTACTAGTGTGGTTAAATTGTTGTTCAATAGCTGGTGAATTCTGATAATGTTTTCTAATAGGTAACGGCGAACTAATAGGTGAAGACCAAAATCCATCATTCATAAGTCTTTCACTTATATTCGCTCGCCTTTGTTGGTATGGTGACGCAACAGGGGTTATATTTTGATTATCAAATTGATCGATATCTCGTCTTCGTGGACTTGGTGAAAATCTACCAGAATCGGGTGGTGATTCACCCAAACGTCTTTGAAAAGGACTATATCTTCCACTTGTTTCCGGTGGATGACTAACAATACGTTTATCAGAACTTTGGTGTTGAGGAAATAAAACAAATTGTTTCTCTGGTGACCTTTGGTTTGTGTATGGTAGATGATTATATGGCTCTCTTTGGTGATTAAAAGAATTTTGACTTTGCGGGAATGTTATATGTCGCGGGGAAAAATTATTTCTCCCATCTGGTGGTAATCCACTGTTAGGGAGACGATCCATAGGCATTAAAAGTTGGGAAACTGAATATGGGGGACCTACTGAACCCCCGTTACTTAATTGCTGTTGTTGTTGTTGACTATCCGCTAAGCTACGATGTTGTTGAAGAGATATATGACGTCGTTGTGAGGAATTTGTTGGTGCAGGTGTATATCTATTAAGAAAAATAGAACAAGAAAACTTGTCTTTAAAATATCAATTTATATCCGATGGATTTGTTATTACGAAATTAATAAAATTAAATAAATTGAAACATTAAAAACTACTTAAAAATATTTACAAAATAAACAATAACTAGTTAGAAAAATCCATTGGACATGCCTATTTTATATATTTATTAAATTCATCAAATAACCAATTTATTTTTTTAATTATTCATGCATTTAAACATCTATCAAAGTATAATGAATTAATAATAGTTAAAAACGTAAAGTATTATACTTCGATAAATAAAATGTAGTAATATTAAAAGTTTATTAAGAAAAAAACCAAAAAAAGCATTAAATAAAAAATAAAAATAGGAGTAAATAAAATTAAAATTCGAAACTAACCATGCAACATACCTGCGCCCAGGGCTGTTAGCCCCCAGCAGATCGGCCTGCTTGAGCGCGCGCTTAAACCATTCATCTACCTCGACATTGACTATTTCATAACGTTTAAGAAATGGTTGTTCTAATAACTTTACATATTTCGGTCTATGTAAATAATTCTTGATAAGACTGGAATAAAATAGATAATATTATATGTAACAGTTGAACTTCCATGAAATTGAAAATAACTTACCAACACGCTACAAAGGCACGAAATTCATCACTAAATTCTTCATCTCCGGGAAGAGATGGTGGGTCTTCTTGTAAAACTTTTGTTAAAACTTCGAAATCTGTTTTACAATCTTTGTAAGGGAATACTCCAGTTGCTAATTCAACTAGAGTTATACCAAGGGACCATACATCTGCTCTTATATCATAATCTGGCTTAGAAGGATTTGGGGGTTCTATCCTCTCAGGCTGTGAACAATGAACAATTTACTCCTTGAATATCTCTGAAGAAAATACTATAAATTGTAATAACTTACAGCCATATATGCGGCACAACCAGCACTTCTAGTTTTTGCCATTGAGTCTACAAGTCGTCCACTAATCCCAAAATCACATAATTTCACATTACCCCGTTCATCAACTAATATATTTGAAGGTTTAACATCTCTGTGTATAACATCATGTTGTTCTTTCAGGTACGAAAGGGCTTTAACAGTCTGAAAATACATACAAACAATTAATTCCAAACATTCCGCTTGCATTGAAGATAAGATAAGAAGCTTACCGCAAATGTAACTTTTCCTAACACATATTCAGGTATAGACATTTTTAATCTTTTTAATAATTTATCAAAACATGTGGTCATTAATTCCATACATATCCAAACATCAGAATCTGTTATAAAACATCCTAAACATTGGACGATATATGGACAATCATGAGATTTTAAAACTACATCTATATCCATAATTATCCTTTTATTTTCTTCACTATTACCTGACCTCCTCATTTGCTAAAACAATCATTCCATTTTATACTTGATCTATTTATTATTCGAATTGAATTATACCTTAACTGCTATTATTTCACCACTAGGTTTGTGTAACATTTTAACAACTTGTCCACAAGTACCACTTCCTAATTCACCTAAATGTTCCATATCTGAAATATCTGATGGATATTTAACACCATTTATTGTTAATATACCGCTTATTTTCATAATCTCTTTTAATTTATTATCTGTTTCTGTGGAATCTATATTTCTTTCTTGAAATGATACAGGAAGATCTAGCTTTGGCCTTGGCATGGCTGATTGACTATTATTTATAAGACTCACTAAAATAAATATTATTTTTAAATATATAATAATACAAATTGTATTGTACGTATTTATTATATATGTACATATATCCAACAACAGTCATACAGTTAATAATAGTATATTTATTAGCATCGTTTAACAATATAAACATAAATAAGCGAATTACAATGTATAAAATTAATTTTTAATTAATATTAAATGCTAGCAAAGCATATTTGCTGCACCACAACGTCCAATACTTAAGTACTTATTCATTTTCTATTACATTCCATTCTTTTGGTAACAAAGCCGTTTCATTTAATCTTATAGTAATATTTATTTAATAATGAACTTATACATTAAAAATAGTTGAATTTATATAGAGAACATCATTAAGTAAAATTAAAATTTGACAATTTGTTTATATGAATGTTAAGCATATTAATTGTTGTTCTTTCCAGGTACTGGCATTTTTAAGATCCTATTACATATGATATATAAAGCACAAGGGAAATATTTACAAAACTTTGCAATGAATATTTTTAAGTGAGATTATAATGTTGAGGCTAGGAAATAAAAACTCACAGGTTGGTGGTATTCGGGGGTTACGTGAACTTGGTATGTCCATATTTCTTGGCATTGGATCACGATCTCTGGAATTATTTTCTATACTCAATCTATCCAGTAAATCTTGAATTTTGTTTGCTATTGACGAATTAGACATTTTTAAGGTAGGACACCAGTCTGGTCTCAAAACGATATCAAATGTACATTTCTGTATCTATACGACATCTTTCGAAAGTATTTTACAACTTTTAACGTTAATAATACTTTTTAAATGAATTTATTTGATTAGAAACCGATTTATATGATAAAATGAACTATATTTCATATAATACGTTATATAAATGTATATTTAAGTATACTATTAACGAAACGATTAATTTTATTCCAAATACGCGAATCAGTTATTTATTAGTTGACTGTACCTATCGGATAAGTTACTTTGGCGGTTTAATCAAAAAATTAGATGATATAATCATTCCTAAATTGTTTATTTTTGTATATAGATCAAGAGTAGCACATATTTTATTTTATAATATTACATATTAAAAAGATGTAATAAAATAATAGTTAATTTACTGACTTGCATTTCTCATGTGACAGTTCTTTTCAAAACAGCTGTTTAGCGTTGAGCTGTGAAGAATGAAATTTATTAGATAAAGAATTGAATTTATAAATTATTGTGAATGTAACAAAAACACTTATCATTTTATCATTTTAAATGTAAGTTTTATTAATTTCTTTTTATTTATTTTTTGTAATAATTTAAATTAACCTACAAAATACAACACATATTACAATCAAAACATTTAATTCAATACAATTTTGATACTGCTTAGACAGCTTAACACTTTTATTCATCAATAAATATGTAATTTTATATTTAAATATGAAAAATTAATTTAATGTGAAAAAAATTTTGCTAGATTTTTATACTTTTGTTCAAGCTGTCTACCTTTGGAATATGTTAATCGTTTGCCTTTACAAACAGAGCATACAGAAAAAATAGATGTTGATGATATGGATAATATTTCCGAGCTTGTTTTTTTAGGCATATAAAAAATATCTGTATCTCCTAAATGGCAACCATTATAAATAAAAGGGCATGCTTTTACTTCTTCATCCGAATCAGTACGACTAGGAGATTTCGATTGCGATTTTGTCCTAGGCTTTTTCATCGGCGGTATAAAATTAACAGGTTTCCCAATATTCGGACGAGGCCTTTTCGGTTTAACGGGTTGTTTTATCCTTTCCTTTGTCGATAACGTTGATTTTGATTTCGATGGAGTTATACTTGCAGAAGGAGTTATCATTTTAATATTTCTATCAGAAAGACGTTTAGATTTTTTCGTAACTGGAGTTCCTGTTGAATCACTATTACGATCTAAATCATCGTCGTACATAGTGTACTTTCTTTTACAATAATTGGAATTACAGTCACTTGAAGTTTGATGGTCTGTTTGTAATTGCCGTTTAAATAAGTTCCTCGTTCTCCCACATTTTTTTCTGTTTTCGGAACAAACAGAACCATCGGACATGTTACGTTTATTATATTTGCGTTTTTCTGATGAATTATCCTGTTGTTGTTCTTGATTTCTTTCAGCCTTCTTTTTAGCTTGTCGCTTTTGACTTAGTGTTAATGAATCTCTAACTTTTTTTTTAAATGTGCATTTACTTTTTTTTACTGTTTTTCTAACATTTTTTTTAACGCCTCTTACTTTTAAATTTTTACTTTTCCCTTTCCTTGTCGAACTATTTTTTCTCCTGCGTTTCACTTTTTGCGATGGTCTTTTTTTCAATTTTGCTTTATCACAACTTAAATACTTTTGACAAACTCGGTATGAACTTCCGTGTTGTATAAGAATTCCTGTTAATACACCGTATTTTAATGAACGTGTAACTAATTTAGCAGCTTGTTGTTTGCCTTCTTCGTAGCCAGCCGCTAAATAAACCCCTGAATCGCAAAGCGCTTCATTTTCTGGATAATTTTTTTCACTATCGTTACATTTTGAATCTGTTAGTATTTCATCAGTAACTTTTCTTATAACTTGAGTTTCTAGACTTTCGCATTTTTTTGCTGTTTTATTAAATCTTGTCTTTCTATTACCCCAATCGCATAAGCCTTTTAAACGCGCTAAATAATACAAAACCATTTTTTCCCACATTTCGTCTTCTTCTTGCTGTTTAATATGACCACAATCTGTATTATCCATAATCATATCGCTGGACCTCGGGTTTATTATAACTGGTGCTTCATGTAACTCAAAAATTTTTTTTATTTCTGTATTTACAACAGAATCTTCAAACTTATTAATTTTGGTGTTGCTTATGATAGGAGTTACTGACCGTCTTGTATTAGACATTATTTTAGAATTAAAATAAATATTTTTCTACACATATTAATTTGAAAATATCTAATATAAATGTCAAATAAATAAACAATTCATATGTTCTATTATGAATTTTCGTGGATATTTTGATTAATAGTTTTAGTAAAATGAATTATAAATATTCATTTATTTAGCTCTGTACTAAACATTAGATATAAATAATATATTTATTAGTTTTTTAATGATTTCATATATTCTGCCTGTTGAGCAGTAATATAAAATCTAATTTTAATTAAAATATTTTAAATTGTTTAATTATTTGATATTAAAATTATAAACAGCTTTTATAATTTCATAGATACAAAAATAATTAAACAATTATAATATATGACTAAATGTATTTTATTATATATTATCTGTTTTGGTTTTCATTACATTCACAAATTGTTGCAAAGTTACCACAATACTGACATACACAATAGGTTTCTGTTAAACTTGAATTTGTTGTAATAGAAATTACGGAAGACATTCCCAGCATTTCATAAATCGTTATGGGTTTTGAACTACGGCTAATAACATTAGTGCCATTTTTTAACAATACCTCTGCACTTTTAGTTTCTGTTAATTTCGGCTTTTTCAAAACTATTATACCATCTTCTTCATTTACTCTTTCACCTGGAATTTGTACAGAATTGTTTTCTGATAACTTTTTCTTTTTTAATGAACTAGATATTTTTTTCTCGATATTTCCAGTAGTTTCTTCAGATTTAAGACTTGATTGTTGACGATTTATTGTTTCTTGAGAAGAAATATCCTTTTTACTTTCATTAAAAACAACTTTTGATAATGTTGAGTATTCTTTGTTAGAGGTTGAATCTTCTTGAGGAGAGATAGATTCCTTAACAGGCTCAGTCTGACTACAAGTACAATTATTCTTACAAGAAGGTACTATTCTACAGTAACATTCTTTAGAAGAAGTTTCTCTTTTACAGGTATATTTATTACTAGGAAGAATCTCTGCAGAATAAGAGCTACTTTCATTACTTGAACTACTACATTTAATTTTTTTTCGCTTTCTTGTTTGTTTCTTTTTACATTCTTTTTGTTCTGATACCTTTTTTGAACGGGGAGTTTTTCTTTTCTTTTTGCGGTTGCTTTTAAGTTTCTTTGCAGTTCTTGTTTTCCGACGTGTATTTTCCCCACAAGTAATACTACTTTTATAACTAAGGCACTTTTGTTTTACTTTGCAACATGGATTTTTTGCTGTGGTTGTATGGAAATTTTTTTGTATTCTACGTATTTGTTTATTACGTTTACTCTTCCCATGTGTCATTAATACAATTCTAGCCATAGGACCAACTAGTTTATATCTACCACGACTCTTTCCCACCAATCCATTATGACAAATTTGCCTTAAAGATATATCAACTTGTGTACACAGATCACCATCTGTTATAAATCTTTTACTCATATGTTCAACAATTTCTTCTAAAGATGCACCGTTTAAATAATTATAGAAAACTTGCAACTCATAAATACAAGTTAGAACTTTTAAACTGAAAAATTTTGTATTTATATCAAAACCTTCTCCCAAAATATTATAAGTCTTATTCATTTCGAAATAACAATAATTTTTTTAAATATATAAATATCTATATACATATAAATTTAAATTCTATCCTCCATAACTGTGTAATATTATAATTTGCATTTTTTAAATAACTATGGTATGATTATTATGTCCAATTTTGAAAGATCCTTTAAATGTCATAAAATTGTTTAATAGTTAGCCAACTATCCGCTTATTAATAAAATACTTTAATAAACTAGAAAATATAATTCATTTATTATTTGAGATCAATAAAATACAGTTCTAATAAATAGATGAGATCAATAAAATTCTATCAATATGTGCATTACAAAAACTATGTATTACAATCTATTTGCATAATTTAAAAATGTGTCGAGTTCTTTTTTATATTTATCTAGTGATAAAGTACAAAATTCTTTACTTAATTTATGTAGCCGTATTCCATAATCTTTACAAGCAATCGCCTAAAACCAAAAATAATATTACTAATGTCGCATTTAAACAAATAAATATTTTCTCACCATATAGCAAGGTTCATCAATTTTCTTGTTTTCAACCGGTGATAATTTAATATCAGTAATTTTATCATTAAATGGTATTGTATAAATGGGAAACATATCACTACTCATTAAGTCCCATACATGAATATTATTCTTATCATCTTTTACAAAGAAAACGCACGGTCTAATGCGAGACCATTCAATTATTTCAATTTTCGATTCGATTTTATTTGCCTCGTCCAAAATTCGAAGCGTCATTAGCGGTTTCTCATAAAATCGCGAATGTAATTGTATATTTCCGTTTTCGCAACCAGATAAAAAATATGCCGGTGAAAATGGAGCCATTTCTATACAAATCGTTGGCGATTTTTCTGGAAATAAATTTTTAAATATTATTTTAAACTATTTACAAGTATTTCGATTAAAATACCTGTTAAATATAATTTCGGTTTTGGTTTCATACCACTTGATAAACAATGTAAAACTCCATAATTTGTTGCGATAAATAAATGATTTGTATCGGAATGATGTAATTGCAAATCATAACATTGAAGTTCATGTAGATTTGTATTTAATTTTTGTAGTGATATCACTATACCTTGAACTAATATTATTGAACCCCATAGAATTAATCCAGGATTATCGGATAATAATTCTGGAGTTGATTCTTTCTGGATTACAGTCCAAATTATTATTATTCCGGATTCCGTTAGAGTACAAACCTTAACATTTAATTATAATAAAGACATGCGCTCAAATATTTTTTAAATAAGACAATTTACCTGTATTCCAGAAACATTTTGATTATAATTTAACGCAGTTTCATTTTGTATTAAATTCGTGTGATATGACTGTATTGCAATGATTTTTTCATTACAGGACTCTAGTTCATATGTTGGAATTGCCGTATAAGTTGCAGATCTCATAATACAAGTTGTATCAGTTTGTTCATCATAAACAGTTCGATGTAGTTTCGAATCTTCCCTAATATCCCAGACAGATATCGATCTGTAATAAAAACGCGATTAAAATCAATTGTGCGTGACTAAAATATTGTTTATATACAAACCCATCTTCGATTGCTCCAAATATTAAAAAGCCATGGTTACTATCAAAACAAGCTTTGATAACATCACCAGATGATACTAAAAAATATTGCGGATATGATAATTCGTAAATATCCCATAAACAAATTGTTGACCTATTTAATAATTGTTCATTTTCATTCATATATACTTGAATATTACTTTCATGTACTGTTAAAAGTTGTAAATTTTTCGAAAATGTCATAAATATAACATTGCGATTACATAAAAATTGCGTCTTTTCGTAATTTATTTCTAAATAACCATCACTGAATGGTATTTCAAATTGATTTTGTTTTATTTGTAATTGTGTTTTGGTCTCATTTTGTTCTAAAATGTTTAATATTAATTTACCAGTCGTTTCTAAGAATTTATTTAATTTTTTTGTTATAAGATTGTCTAATAGTAAATCAGTTTTGTTATCATTTTTTAGATATTCCTTATCATCTTCATTTGTTGAAAAACGAATTGGAAATTGCGTTGTTTTATCAACCATTTTAATATCTTCCGTTTGAACTTCTTCAGAAATATCATCATCACCGGTTTGAGATGAAACTTGCATTGTTCCGCGTCTTCCGTAGCTTTGCATGAATTCTTCGTAGGAAATTGCGTCCATATCGAATAAAGTAAAACTAACACTATTTAAACGAATCATATTCATTAAATCATCGCCTCGTTTACGTATTTTCAAACGATTTTTCTTTTTTTGCTGTTGTTTTTTAGCGTTCATGAAATTAACAAATCCATTGTTATTATTTAATAAATGTTTCGAGCCATCTTCAAAACCTTCATCCGATAAAGAAGTTAAACTATTAATAGCATCGTTTCTATTTAAATTAAAGCTTGTATTTTCCTTTTCAGTAGCTTCTTTAATATTATCTAATATTTGTTTATGTTTCACATCATGTAAATCATAATTACCAGAGTCCATTTTACGTTCATCATCTGTACCAGCAGAATTAGTACGTTTTTGCGATAATTCTATTAATTCTTCTGTTGAAGAAGACTCGCTTGTATTATCATCAGTTTCTATACTTAAAGTATCCGGAGATGGTGAGGAGGAAACATCGCTAGAACTGTAAACCTCAAAGTCTGATTCATATGATTCAAAATCATCTTCATATTCATTAGAAATTTCATCCTCGCTTTTGATTTCTTGATTTATTTGTGTTTCATGTTTTCGAATTGTTGCTGTTCTTGGGCGTTCATCCGATATAGATGTATCCGCAGATTTACCTTCAACGATATTTTTAACTAATTTTATTTCACTTGGACTTAAAATTCTTGTTAACGTACGTTCTCTGATTAATTTTGGTTTACTATCTACTGTTTTTTTAGTTTCTTTTTTAATTTTTTCTTCCGTTTTATGTTTAATATCATTCGTTGATGCTTTTTTAATATTATTTTTAGATTCATCATCGTGTAAATAAGAACTATATGGGTATTTCTTTGGAAAATATTGTTCTTTAGTGACTCGTTTACTTGTTACATCGCGAGATGAATCTCTTGAAGATATTTTGGTCCCTTTAGAAGGCACGCTGGTTGAATTAGACCGTGAACTAGTATTGGTAGGAGTTTTTAAGGCTTTTACTGGTTTAGTCGTAGTTTTATTTAAACTTGTACGCGAAGAAGTTAATTTTTTATCATCAGTAGAATTAACGCTAGTTTTTGAAATACTTTTATTTAAATTTGTTTTAGTGGTTGTTGAAGTTGTTGTTTTTGGTTTAGTAGAATTTGTTGGCTCTGTTTTTCTAATTTTAATTTTATTTTCTATAACTTTAGTTGTTTTTCTTAAGTTATTTCGGTCAGAACTGAGTTCTCTAGATTTTTTAACCTCTTCGTTTTGTGTCCTAGAAGAAACTTGCGATTGTGCCTTTTGTATTGTTGAAACATTGCTTGTTCTAGTTGATTTACGTTGATTAATTATTTCAACCTAATATATAAATGTGTATTATTGATTATGGTAATTAGAATTATTAATTATTTTTATTAAAGTGCATATGAAAAGTGCACTTTTAGTGCAGCATGTATGTGCTTTATGTGCCAGGGGTGTAATAAATTGATTAACAAGGTAAATACCTTATCTTTAGGCATAATATTTCATTTATATTAAAATTTTACCACATGTGTTTGTATTTCTACAACAATTACTTAATTATGTCACATAAACCTTGACTGATTTGACGTACATAACCTATATAATGAAAGTCTTATGAATACATTACAAAATAATCAATATTTTAAATTGTATCGAACGTTTACTCTACTTTTATGTTTACTGATAGGTTAACTAAATATATTTATATAAAAAATATTATATTCAAGCTTTATTTAAATAAAAATCTCTTACATTCTATGTTCATATACAAAGTTATTAAAATAAAAATACTTATAGTAATACAATCACAGCAAAAGAAACTTTGTAAAAACATAAATACTTAAAACAATTACAAAATTATTCGGTACAAATATATTCGAAGATGCTGTCAAACAAACAGATACATCTTTTAATACTTCGTCGTAACTTGGAATAGATTTTTCAATGCCTCTCATATACTGTTTATCCCTGAGTTTAACTGTATCATCATGAAATAAAATATCATGAGCACCATCAAAAGGTCCATACATCGAAAACGGCCTTGTTAATGATTTATAATCGCGTCCGAAAAGATCATCTACGCGAATAAAAGCGTCGAAAGTTTCTTGCGTTGCCATTTCAGAATAAGATGGACGTACCATTATTTCCCCAATTGTTGACCAACTTAATTCACACGGTTTTAATTCGTCCTCACATATTATACGTGTACTTTCAGATTTTAACTTTGATGTCCACTTCTCTGAACTCATATGTCCTGAAAATTAATTTATTTTTATTAGTTTTATTATGATTTTTAATTAAAATGAATACGCACCGTCCCATAATTTCTTTAAAGTTGTTTTAGAAACAAACGCAACATCAGCATTTTCTACAATTAAACATTTTAAAGCCCCAAAATCGCCTTCGTAGGAAGCGCTAGTACATAATTTCTTTAACGAAGACGGTGCATGGTCTGGTACACCAGGTGCACAGGAATCACCAAAATATTTCGCAGCTTTTACTGAATATGGACACTCATAAGATAATAATCCTCTTTTATGGAATTCATAAAGCATTGAATTCCACGCGATTCCTTCAAATGTTGGAAAACATGCCTTCTTCCCTTTAATATCTTCAAATTTACGAATTGATGAATCTTTTCTTACAACAGCTACTGTTTCATAGCGATTTTCTGGTTTCACATCTTCATATAGAAGAGTTTTAAGATTGTAATCTCTGAAATTAACAATATTCATTATAATCTGAATAGCTATGAGATAAATTTGTCATTATTATATTAACTAAACAATGTCAAATTAGATTTGTAATTATTTTATTCATAATTTTTTATAAAAATTTAAAAAAGGTTTCGAAAGAGTTATTTATTGTTTTGGTATAATTTTTAGTAAATATTTCTGTTTGTTTTTTTCAGAATTGGAACGATTTATATGATTTAAATCATAAATAACATGTTTAATATTAATAAACCTGCATTTAGTAACGCAACAAATAATAATTCAACGTTTTTTGGTACAACACAGTCTCGATTTGGTGATTCTTCATTCTGTAAACCAACACCAAGTTTTGGTGAACAAGCATTTGGTAAACCAGCAACACCAAATTTTGGTGCTTCAACAACTGGAACAGCTTCGAATACATTCGGAGGTTCATCAATGTTTGGTACAACATCCAATCCATTTGCTCAACCACCGTCTGCACAATCTTCTAATGTCTTTGGAAGTACATTATTTCGTAATACAAATCAGAATGATATGTTTAGTGTCTCTCAAAAGCCTGGTTCGTTTAATTTTACATCGCCACAGACATCAGCAGGAATTTTCGGACAACCTGTAAGCCCAATTTCTTCCCAAAATCAAAATAATTTATTTAATCAGCCATCAAATGTATTTACATCATCACCGACATTTGGTAGTGGCCAAACAATAACTGGAACAGTTATTAAATTCGCTGCTGTAAACGTAGCAGATACAGCAATGATAAAAGGAATAAATCAAACTATAAATTGTAGACACCAATCGATAACTTGTATGAAAGAATATGAAGATAAAAGCTTTGAAGAGTTACGTTGGGAAGACTACCAATCAAATAGAAAAGGACCACAAAACGATTATTTCGGAAATCAACCAAATACGTTCGGTGGTGAACCAATGTCTATGGAATCCGCAGCAAACATGTTCCCAAACAGCAATAAATCTTATTTTGGTGCGTCAACTTTTGGACATAATAAATTTGGAACAACAGCTTCACATTCAAGCGGAAATCCATCAGGATTATTCAATAAATCAATAGCAGGATTTACTACCACTCCTTCAAATCCAACCCCATTTAACTTCAATTTGAATCAAACTACAACTTCGTCATTTTTTGGTAATACATCCACAAATACACCAGCTAATAATTTCGGAATGCAGCAACAACAACAACAACAATCAAATTTATTTAATACAAATCAACAATCAAACTTCGGTACATTCAACCAAAATGCCAGTTCAAATTTATTCAGTAAAAATGTAAATTCATTCACTGCAACAACAGCAACAAATAGTTTCTTAGGAATGCAACAAAATCCCCAACAAAACTCATTATTTCCTGGATTAAATTCAACGAATACAACTTTTTCACATGGAAATCTACCAGTAACAACAACTCCAACAATTGGACAATCATCCTTTGGACAAAACAATTTATTTCAGTCATCTTTAAACAAGACAAACACAGGTGTAAATAATTCATTATTCAATAAATCTTTTATCGGATTATCAAATAACGCGCTCAATACATCGCATAATACTGTCGGGTTGTTCAATTCAAAATTTAATACAAACACTTTAAGTAATTCAATAAATTTAGGAACAACACAACCGTTTAGCTTTTCATCATTAAATAATTCCAGTCAAATTAATAATGATCAACATATTTTATCAATGACTTCAACACCTTATGGACTTCCTGATTTATTAAATAATATAAAAGAAATAGATAATAACATTAAAAATTCCACCAAAGTTACAAATCCATCCGAACTTAAAGCCCTTTTAAAAACTATTTCAAATCCGTACGTAAAATCATCAAATGAACGTCTTCAACCAGTTCAAGTATATAAAAACGATCAACGGTTGTTTAACGGCTTAGAATTTAAAGACGAAGAATTATTATTAGACATGCGTTTAAATAAAAACCCGAAACGTTTATCCTTACGAAATAAACCAGATTTAAATCCAAATTTAATTGAATTACGTACTGAGGGTTTTTTTAAAAAGAATATCACAAGTTTAGATTCGGTTTTTAAAATTATTAATCCACCTGATGAAACTGACCAAACGGAAACTACTAATTTAAACACAATCGAAGAAGATACACGTAATAATTAATAAAAAAACAATTTAATTATGCCATTTTTTTAACAATTAGTCATTTTTCCAGATGAAACTCCATCTAATGAAAATAACGACGAAGATAACAACACAAATTCTTCTTACGGTGAAGTAAACTCACAATCAAGTAATGAGAGTTTAAACCCCGCTGGAATTACATTAACTCGCGCAGAATATTATACAGTCCCCCCTTTAAATGAAATTGGTCAATATGTCTCTGAAGATGGTACTTGTATTATTCAAGGTTTTACAATAGGTCGTATCGGTTACGGAAGTGTCTTTTTCCCTGATGCTTTTGATGTTTCTAATTTAAATTTAGATGAACTTGTACATTTTCGACATAAAGAAATTAATATTTATCCAAATGAAAGTGAAAAACCTTCTTTCGGTGAAGGTTTAAATCGAAAAGCTCAAATAACTTTAGATAATGTTTGGCCGTTTGATAAAAAAACAAAACGAATTATAAAAGATATCGAGACTTTAACAAAAATTAATTATACCGGTCGATTGCGACGTTTATGCGAGAAACAACACACAAAATTTATTGAATACCGTCCTGATACTGGTTCGTGGGTTTTTAAAGTTGAACATTTTTCAAAATATGGTGATAGAGATGATGAAACTGATTTGGACGACTTTATTCCCCCGCAAAATACACTCTCTACAAATTTAAATATAATTACTGACTCAAATAAAATCGTAGAGACTCCAGCAACAAATGATACTAACACATTTGGTCTAAATATTATAACAACTGATTTTTCTAAATGTTCTCTTATGAAATCAACTTTTTTCGACGAAAACGATATTGATAATTTAAAAAATAATAACTCCGAAGAGAGTTTGGATGAAGAATTGAATAAATTAGCTAATTCTATTTCCAAAAAACTTTCTGAAACTGATATCACGGAACAAGAAGTTCCGTTTGGAGATAAAGAGTTACCATTGGACATTTTTGAAGATAATTCTGGAGAATATGTTAACACTGCTGATTGTGTAGAATTACCGCCGGGTAAAATACCTTATAATAGAACATTTTTTAGTTACTTTCGTATGTTAGCAGATCTGTCTGGGTTTAAAGGTCGTTGTTTCAAAGTTGGTTGGGCTAAAAACCTTACATTTGTAAATCTAACACCTAATGATAATCAAATAAAAACTTACAGAGATCATTATCCATCTGCAACTGTTTTAATTAACATAAACAGAGTCAATACAATTTCGAATACTGAAATATTTAATAACTGCTTTGAAAAACATTTAAATTGTGAATTGGAAACTTCGCAATTTGAAATCAGAGAAAATATACCATATTTTAAACCAAAACTTAATTTTGACTTATTAAAAAAACAAACAGAAACTTGTTCATCTTATAGTTTTGAACAACAAATTTGGCAATTATGTACAACACTTTGGATGGAAATACCTACATTAGATTTGGAGAAATATGATTTAAGAACAATTCGAAAGAGCTTATTCAGTAATTGGCTTAAGACTGTTATATCTGCAGAATGTTCAGCAAGAAAAACAACTGGATTAAATGAAATTTTTAATTGTTTAACTGAAAATCGAATTGACGAAGCATGTGAAATTGCTTTAAAAAGTGATAATAATAATTTAGCTGTTATTATTTCGCAACTACCATCAAATATGATTCTACGAGCATTATTTAAAAGACAAATAAAACAATGGTTAGACTGTGATATTATTCCATTTATCAATCCGATTATTTTAAAATTATATTGTCTTGCAGCTGGTTTGACTAAAATTGAATTAAAAGACAATTTAATAATGTGTGTTTATGAAAATATGAATTGGATAAAAACACTCGCTATATATTTTTGGTTTATCATCAAACCAAATGAGCCTCTAACATACGCGGTTAATACATACGAGAAACAATTAAAAAATAATAATAATATATCAAAACCGTATCCAAAATACGGAAATACTTTTAAGATTATTTACGATTTGAGATTTCAAATTTTAAAATTTTACAGTGATAATCGGTTTTCATTAAGCAATGTTTTAAACCCTACGTCTTACACCGATAATATATTAGATTATAGATTTAGTTGGTTTTTATTGCAAACATTTCGTTCTTTAGAATATGCGAGTATTTCTCCGAAAATTCGTTTATTTGTAACAATAAATTTTGCAGCTCAATTAGAAGCAATGGGTTTGTGGCATTGGGCTGTTTATATTATATCTACAATCGAAGAAATTTATCTTAAAAAAATGTTAATTAAAGAGTTAATTGGACGCAACGTTGAATCGTTAAAAAATTGCACTGAAATATATAAAATGAAAGAATTATTTCTTGTAAACACTTTAAAAATACCAACTGATTGGATTGAACACGCTAAAGCAATTTTAACATTAGATCAGGGTAATTTTCAAGAAGCTATTTGTTATTTGTGTTACTCAAACAAATGGCATGAAGCTTATAAAATCCTTTTGAATATATTATTACCGTACAATTTCTTATGTTACGATTACCAGTTTCTTACTAAAATACTAACACCATTCGCTAATCATAAATTGTTATTTCCCAACTGGGAAAATGAAGGTGGTTTAATGTTAGATTTCGCAGAATTAGGAATTGATTTTAATAATTTAAAATCAATTGATTCTGTTCGAATACAAAGTGAATCGATTCGATTTCGAACAACTGTTATTAATATCAATTCGCGGTTAAAAGATATCAACGATTTTAATTATATTCGAATAATTGCACGTCGCAATGTTTCCATTCTTGAAAAATTGTTGAATTGTTAATTATTTATTCAAATTATATACGTTTCAATTCAATTGAACATTTATTTTTTATGTTTATACTTAGAAATAAGTAATACTTGCTAATTGTTATAAATATGTATTTGTTATTTGTATTATAATAAACTCAGTATTATTTTTCATGTTTAAAGTTATTACCTAGATTATATTTAAATTTTATTTTAATTTATTTTTTTTATTTTACTTCCAGGTTTTTCCATTATGATATTAAATATGCTTTTATAAACGGATAAATAATGATGAGTTGTATTGTTACCTTCTCGCAGACATTATCAAATCCGGTGATAATAAAACAGCATCTGCAAATCCTGTTTGTAAAGCTTCCATGCAGTGGGTTTTATTTTCTCCTTTAACACATTCAAAATCTGGTTCTATTCCATAAACTGCTGCAGATTCACGCATCCAGCCACATTTAGCGTTTTCTATATTTGATGTTGTACAAATTCGAACGGAACTAAAATTAAATCCACATTATTAAAGGTATGAATATTGTATTGTTTACATGTATATTACCGTGGTGGATGGCATCCAGTAAAACTATTTGCGCTTTGAAATCCTGGAGTATTTATTAAATAGCTTTCGATAGCTTGAATTGGAGTAACACTATTTATATCTACATGGTAACTTTCGATTAAATTTAATAAAGCGTGTTGCCAAGACGTTGTATCAGAATGATCGAGACGATTAATGAAGCCTTGGATTTCTTGTGCGCTTGTTCTATAAAATATATTTATACATTTAATATAATTATAATGCCATATAATATTTAAATATATACCGTTTAGTTGCAATCACAGGCCATGGTTTAGAAACCCAAACACAAGGTGTTGAAGTATTTACAGATCGTTTACTACCATCTGGACATAAATAACTATACCCTACCGAACTAGCGGACATCTAA
Source organism: Pogonus chalceus (assembly GCA_002278615.1). Lineage (NCBI taxonomy): Eukaryota > Metazoa > Arthropoda > Insecta > Coleoptera > Carabidae > Pogonus > Pogonus chalceus. Next base: position 1,513,883 of record CM008239.1, on the reverse strand, counting down.
AATGAGATTAAACATTAAAATATAAAATTTTAAATAAGTTTAATGGTTCATACTTCAAAATGTGTTTGTGCATCATCCAAACGAACCCATGCAATATCACCAACACCATCTGTAAGACAAAATAACGGGCCTCTACGTCCCCAATATTTATCACTTTTGGAACAGCGACCTGGAGATCCGCACAGCGCACATAAATTCGGGTATTTTCGTTCTGCAATTATTTATTTAATTAATATAAAAGGTATTTCTCAAATTATTTAAAACATACTTAATTTTTGATCTAATATATCATCAGATACCCAAGGACCTGCTTTACATGCAGCCTTAAAATACTCCGAAGATGCTTTTATTCGATTTTCTACTAATGTTAGAGATTCTACACATGATTTTGGTACAACAGTTGCTTCTAGAAACTATTAAAACATTGTTTTATCCATTTTAATTGAATCTATAAATGTAAAACTTACATTAGCTAAAATATTCGTCCAATCTACTTCATATCCATATCCTGGATGACAGAATTTCTTATCTTGCAAGTCATATTTACTATTTATACCCGATTCATCACTTACAATAGCGACTATATCATACTCGTATTTATCTATAAAATATAATAAATAATAATTTCATTATAAATATCGCTCATATTTTAATATTCTTACTAGAAGTATATCTTAATTCGTTTGTTATTAAAACTTCTATTTGTGAATTTGTCGCAGTTACTAAATCTTCTGCTGTAAATACAGAAAAATCAACTTTTCCTTTTCCAATACGACGTAAGCAATCCATTCTGCAATAATGTAAATAATATTTTAAACTTTTATCATAAATATTACGCCATAACTAGTTTTGAATTACATATATATGTATCTATTACATTTTTAAATCATGTGATTAATATTCAAGCAGATGTTCTTTTCATCTATTTTATATTTAAAAACTTACCGATCTAATCCAATTACACATTCTACTTTACTATTAGGTTTGTCTAAAATGGGGCAGTACTTTCCAGCTCGGGCGAAGCCCCCGCGTCCATCCACCACGCATACTCTATCTAAAATATTACATTATTATTTAAGAAACAATAAAATTGTACTAGGAATATCATTCAATAATAACTTCAGATTTTTTTTATATATAATAGAACTTTGTCTCAGACAGATCTAGTTTTTTTTGTCTACAAAAGGCCTTGATAAATTTTTTGCTATTAGTTTTTTATTATTTATTATATCTAAAAATGAATTATTACCTGTTCAAAGTTTAGGCCAATAAACTTAATTTTTTATACTAATACCTTTTATAAATGAATTCATGAATATTTTAAAAATTATAGTTATTAAATATAACAACTTTATTAATGCATTTAATTAAAAATATCTAATAACATGTCATACAGATAAACAATATTTAAATTTATGTATTTGCTTTATTAAATTTTATTCTCATGCACTTAGAAACAATTATAAATAAACAAATATCAGAATATGTTACAATTTAATCTAAATATTAAGATAAAAGTACATATATAAATGTATAATTTAATTCCTAATTAAAAATGCATTAGCGCATTTAACTATAACATCGCATCTAATTAAATAAAATGTTTTGTTTATGTTTTAAGTTCTAGTATTAAAAAAAGAAGATATATCAAAGTTTATCTTAAATTATAATCATTTGCATTTCCTATTTTATTAAATACATTGTTTGGTTGATAACCTTGGAAGACCGGATAATTTTTATTGCACATTTCGAAGATGATGCCATAAAATATTTTAAACAATATAACTTAAATAAAATTGACATGTATTCCTTGACGAAACTTCTGTATTACCTGTCAGCCTTGAATGTAATTTGTAGCAAAAGTAAATATAGATGCATACTTAAGTAATTAATATATAATTAACTTTAAATTAGTTCAAAAAATACTAGGAATTCAATAGTATATTTACTTTATTAATACTAAATGATTTACTTCATCAATTGTTACAAAATTTCAATTACAACATATTAAGAAATTATTTTTTTAACATCGCTGAATAAATTAAAAGGTGAAAGCCTTGATTTTGGTAATTCCCAGTCTCAGGTATTTAAATAAAAATATATTTTTGTTACAAAATATTCGAAGAATTATTATAAACGTAAATAGGAAAATCCAATAATGTATTTAGATCATTCTCGTAAATAATTATATATTTAAGTATGTGCGCTTTTTTTTACGGTAGCAAAACTATAAAATAAAGTATAGTTTTAATAGCAATAATTAATTTTATTGTTTAAATAATTACTGTATAATTAATTTATCTATGAATATTATCTTTCTAAATATATAATATTAAAAATTTCTTTGAGAAAATGTATATATGAATAATTAATATTTATAAGCATATGACTAATTTTAAATAAATATTGCTACGCAATTATTATCAAGAATATTTAATTGATAAGTATTGTAAAAAAAATAAAACTTACATTTATTTGTATCGGCGTAAACACCATAATAAATTAAAAAATATACAAGTCCCGCGATGGTAAGACAATTTAACATGGCTACAATAAGTTTTTTCTTATATGATAAATGATTTAAAGATAGGGTAGAGCCTCTATTCGAGGGTCCACTACCGAACTGCACAAAACACGTGCTGGTACTGCACTGACATTGACCAGAGCCGCAAGATAAATCCCATATATTTACTCCGCAGCAGTGGACGCGACTGTTAAACTGACCCCGCGTTGTTTCATTCGAGTTGTTGTGGTCATTAGAAATGTTGTTACCTTGATTTTCATCACGCTGAGTATTTTGACTCTCGTTAAGGCCTCGGTATTCCCGTCTATGTCTATCAGGCATGTTTATTATCTCTTCCTCGATCACTTATCTGTTAAAAGATGACAAATTATGCATACAAAACAAACATAAATAAATATAAATAACAAATATTATTGATAAATAAATGGTTTATTGAAAATATATATTTAGAATACAAATAGTTTTATTATAATCTTCAGCATATGTAAATATAAATAAAAGATATTAAGAAAAATAATATTTTTAAGGTTATGTTATTTATTTTGACAATCAGCTGTTTAAAAATTTATTTACCTGATAAAATTATTGATTAATCTATTGATTGATAATCAATAATACAAAATATATATGCTATTTATTTATACTTTATCATATTTCATACTATCAACCACGTTTTTGTAGCTTATACAAAAACGTTAACTATAAACATTAACTTTGCAAAAGCATTTAATAGATTAAATAATTGTTAAACATTAATTTCCATAAATAAAATTAATAAAATCACACACGAAGAACAAAGCTCTACACCCAATCGACTATTTATACACCCACGCACAATTCCATGCAGCCAATGCACCTTGCAGTATAAATGCATTTGAACTGCGCATAAACATTAAATTGCAGATTGCAGTTTTAATAAAATATACAATAGATTTCCCTTATTTAATTTATATTATTAATTAATTTAAAATGTATTTTATCAAATATCTAAATATGATTTCTCAATATACAAAGTATCAACACCTATATCTTTATTGCTTGTAAATAATCTTAATTTATCTATAATTATATTTATTATCTGCGCTAATCGTTTTTAATTAATCAATTTAAATCAATTGCTTTTTTTAATAATTGCATTTAGATAATAAAAGTTTGATATAGAAGTCTACACTACTTTTTTTCCTTTTTAATTGTTAAATCATGTAAATAAATATTAATAAAAAACTTATTAATAATGACATGTTTATCTTATCTAACTTTGTTAACATGTGACTCATATAATTCTCGTAGAATTATATATTTTTAATTCATTTTAGTATAAAACATTGTCTTTTAACTTTATCTGTATGTTGTTGTAATATAATTTTAATTACAAATGATCTAATGATATATATTTGTTTCAGTTATACATGCAACAATTTAAATAATACATTAAAATTATGAAAATTTCTATGAAATTATTGCCTATAAAGGCACATTATTTTTTCTTCATGGCATGTAAGTTAAATATTCACAAAGAAAGTATTCTATTAATTAAAAAAAATATATATTTGTATTTTGAAGCTATGGGTCCTATACTTCCGCAGTTATCAGTTTATGGAAAACAATTAGGTGTACCACCCGATATAATGGGAATTGTAACTGGAATTTTACCAATTATGTTTCTAATAGCAAAACCAATTTTTGGATTTATCGCTGATCGATATCAAAATTATAGGAAACATGTATTTATATCATTAATAATTGCGATGGGCGTCCTATATGCTGGATTATATTTTGTGCCATTTTCTGATAATGAATGGAATTTTCAACAAGAAGAATGTCAGCGAATTATGCTGCATTCATGTAATGTCTCAGTTAGTAACGCAAAATTTTTATTTCATTATTAATTCCAGATTTTAATATTTCTCCGGTAATTTATTGAATTTATTATTCTGATTTTTATTCAGGAAATAGAAGAAGATCAAAAATGTCATATACTTCATTGTACAAAGACTTGTGGAATAAATTCACCAAATGAAACTTATCCAGCATTGTTCAATCCAAATAATAATAATATTTGCATGTTAACAACAAATAATACCATTCAAACTTGTAATAACTCATTAAATTGTAATTTACACTGTTATGGTAGTCCAGAATTAGAAACAAGATGTATATTAACATCTTTTCGTTTCTGGAGTTTTGTATTTTTAATGGCAGGAGGAACTATTGGATTTAATGTTGTTAATAGTATTAGCGATGCAATTTGTTTTGATATTTTAGGTATAAATTTGTTTCGAAATGCTTATATAATTAAATAGAAATGAAATTTAATTTTTTTAAGGGGATGGTGATAAAATGGCGTATGGAAATCAAAGAGTTTGGGGTACAATTGGATTTGGTGTATCTGCGCTAATTTCTGGATATATTGTTGATTGGTGGTCGATTGGAGATGTTAAAAGCTTTGTACCTGCTCTTATTATAATGGCTGTATTTCTTTTCTTTGATATATTTTGTTGTAAGAAATTAAAGGTTTGTTGCTATTAAAGCCATTTATTAAATGTTATTTATTTGCTTATAAGCAGTTGCGCGCTTTTTGTGTATTAACTTGTAAGATCTTTTCGCTTATTAGTATTTAAGCTTATATATGGTAAATGGTTTCATTTATTCTTATTTTATGTATGTTGAGTAAATTTCAAACAAATATTGAATAATTTTATTATAAAAATGAAACTGATTTTAGTTACCGTTGGAAGAACCAGGAAACATATTGAAAAATATAAAAGAATTATTCAAATTTACTCACATTCGTATATTTATTATATTTGCTGCACTTGCTGGTATTGTAGACAGCTTTATTGTATATTTTTTTTTCTGGTATGTCTTCTATTATTTTACGAAACATTTACTTAGTTCAAATAAATATTTTACACAGGTATTTAGAAGATTTAGCGTTTACAACTGGGTATACGCACCATATGAAATTATTAGAAGGGATTATAGTTGCTACTGAAACACTTGGAGGAGAGGTTTTATTTTTTTCTGTTTCTGGTATTTATTTCTTTCTTAATTTAATTATTCAATTTGATGAATTTTTATTTTATTTAACAGGGAAAATACTTAATCTTATCGGATATGGACATTCTTTAACCATGTGTTTTATATTTTACGCACTTCGATTAGGTCTTATTTCAGCAATTCCGAATCCATGGTGGGCTATACCGATTGAATTTTTCCTTCAGGGGCCAACATATGCGATGTGTTATACAACTATTGTTGCTTATGCTAGCGCTGTTTCTCCTCCAGGTATTTTATAACTATGTAAATAAAGCTGTATATTTTATGCTGTTTTTTATTCCAAGGTGCCTCAGCCACTATGCAAGGCCTAGCAGCTGGAGTTGATGATGGCTTAGGTTACGCTATCGGTAGTACACTAGGTGGTTTTCTTTACAGGAGTTTAGGAGGACGTGGAACTTTATATATTTTTAGTTTTATTGCTTTAACTTGTGCGATAGCACATGGAATATTATATTCAACGATTTTAAAAGATAAAATACCAAGTACAAATGATACGGATTATCAAGATCCAATTGAAGCTATAAAAAATACTGAACAATACGATTCATGATTATTTATATCGTATTTATAATTAATTTTAAAGCTTTCTTTATTTTTTTAGATATTGTAAAATATATTTATATCTTAGAGGACTGATTCATTAAACAACATAAATAAATATTTATTTATATTGAAACATGTTTTCCTTTTTTTTATTCTTGATATTAACTTAATTTTATTTTTTTAGATGATTATTTATATTATGTTTAAAGAAAAAATTAAAATATTAGTTGTTTAACATAAGATATATACTTTTGAAGCCTTTTTATTACACACAGAGCTTTATTGAAGCTTTCTTTATGTTTTACCATTTACTGAGCTTTTGCGGGAGAGTAACCTTCTAATACTTCTGTTGCCTGGATAGCAAATCGCGTTTTACA
>CM008239.1:1442423-1467230 GCA_002278615.1 Pogonus chalceus | reverse complement strand
CGAGTAATTACAACCGATCGTCATATAAATATCTTCGCTAACTTGTGTCCGTTCACAGTTTTATGCTAAATTCCATAGAAATAACAATTAAATTTTAAAACTAAGGCCGGAAATGTATTCGTCATATCAAAATTAACTACAAAATATATATTGCATGTTAATCAGAGACAAAAAGTTTTTTTGGCAAAAAAAAACCAAAGGCTAACCCCTTGGTAAAATTTAAAAAAAATAAAATTTTTCTGTTTTCTTTTTTAATGCATTAAATAGGTTATATGAGCCCTAAAAATAGTATTTTTTTATAAAAATACTTTTATTTAATTAGTTTTTTTGAGCATATTTTACAAAGCAGTACAATTTTGGTCGAAAAATGCTTAATAGCTCATGAACTATTAATCAAATCGCAGAACCAATAGTTTCATTAAACTTAGAATATTTAAATGAACCAGAAAACATGTATTACACTTAAATTTAAATCAAAAAATATTTTGAGTCGAAAAAAAAAAAGCACAAAATTTGCAATTTATAAAAATTCTTTTTAATTGTTTCAAAATGCATTCAATAGTTACAGTAGATGTTAATTAAACCATTTATATGATAAAATTTTCTAATTTATTAATTTTTTTTTATATTTTCCTTCATTTAAAAAGTTTATAGTATAAGAATGAAATATTATAACTCATATATTAAATTATGGAAAAATATGTACTTAATCATATTAAACATAAGTTTAAAAAAAAAAAAATCAAATAAGTAAGTTTTCTTAGTATATTAGAACAAATTAAATATTTTTGGGTAAATGTTTTAAGTAAATCTAGTTTTATAGTTTATATTGTTATATTTAGTATAAAAAAACATTAAAATTATTGAATTTTTATAATATATCTCTAAATATAATTCATTATAAATAATAAAGTAAATAATAGTACTATATAATATTTATTATATTACTTTGTACTCAAATATAAAATGCATTGGTGTTTATATTAATAACTAATCAAATTTACTTATTACAATAAATTATTACTAATATATCTGCCAAATACTGTCTATTAACTTTACAAATGACAATTTTTATTATAAATATGTTCAAAATCAATAAAACATTTCATTTAAACGAAATAAAATCTCAGAAAACATTATAAAAAATTTATTTATTTTCGTAATGAAATTTTCATTTTATCATCATAATATTAAATGAAAATACTAAAAAAAGTAAAAATAAAAAAGCTATAAACGTCGTCTTAATACTTAATATTACAATGAAAATATTAATTAAGAAATTTAATTCCACGAACAGTTTTAATAATGAAATAGAATTATTAAATTGCAGTTTAGTAAAAAATAGAATAAATTACCATTACAATTTTTTGTTCGCTGATAAAATAAAGTATGTGTTTAATTATGTTAAGTGACAATTCATGTTAAAAAGAGAATAAAAATATTATATCATTAGGTTGACCGACATAAAATTTTATTTTATCGTTGATATTGTCGTAAAAATATCATTAAATGTTTTTTTTTCTTTATTATTTTTATTAATAATATTAGTTTCAGGAATAAAATAAAATAAAATCATGTAAATTGTAACTTACTTGATGTAGAATTGAAAATTCCGGCAGATGGGCTTCCGGGTAACATGTTACCCAACTGCGCGCCTGATGTAGGGGTCGTAGTACCGTATCCGTTCATGGAAGGTGCTGCTCCGGGTACGACAGACCCGGAGTTTTGAGTTCCACCAGGTGTACCATTGCCTGAACCATTTGTACCGCTAGTACCGTTACCACCGCCGTAAGAACCACCGTTAGAACTATGAGGGGTTGAGGCGCTTGAACAGTAACCACCCCCTCTTGGTGACACGGAACTGCTTTGCGGCCGGCCGTACTCTTCTAAAAGAAAAACCCTACCAATGAAACGGAATGTTAAACAATGGACATGGACTAAAAATAAAATACTTATATTTAATTATATTTTAAGCCACGTTATGGTTAACATATCTTTTTATTAATAATTTAATTTAAATATATTACATATTAACGAAGGTGCGATGGATAACAGTTAGTCAGATGTAAAGATCATTTTGAATTCGAATTTTTTTAAGATTAATCAATCTTTCTAGACATTATATTCAGAGCTCAGCTTACATTTCAAATAAAATATAAAATGCTATCATTGAATTTCTAATTTAATAGTTTTTTAATATATCACTTAGAAAAGAGAGTTTTAATATGAATTCAATCATAAAAAATGTAGCTTATTGATAAAATAAAATTCCGGAAATTAGTATTAGAATCAACAGAATATAAATTCAAAAATTATTTCAATAATTTAACATTTCCTTAATATTTTATAATAAATTCAATTTCAAAACTTGATTCTAATTATTTCTTTGATAAAATAGATAATTTACATATCAGTCAAACTATGAAAAATATAAATTTAGGATTTAATAACAAAAATTATTTTCAAATCTTCTATTACGCTACATAGTTATTAATACGGGTATCAGTTTAATATAGTTGATTTAAAACTAGTTAGAAATTGCAATAACTAATAAGTTAAAATTTAAAGACATATTACTAAAGTCGAACTTTTATAAATATTTCGTCAATCATTCCATTCAAAAGTTAAACTTAGTATTTCATGTTTTATTTAATTGATTTGTATTTTACGAAAATTTGATATAATTATGATAAATTGTAAAAGAAGTTATAATATTAAGATAATAACATGAATCTTAATATCTACAACATCAAACACAATAAAAGTAAAGGAAGGACTTATAACCACCTTCAGTCCACTGACCGTTTCCGGTGTCCTGCACGCTCACGGCCAGTTGTCCTGTATAAGTGTTGAATCCTCCGGACATGCCGTTATTGGTCATGGAAGGTGATCGTGGTCCTGATAAGGACAATTGGTTATTTCGTGGCATACTGTATAAAGCTTCAGCTAAATCTGCAGCGCGTTTTAATATAATTTCCTGTAAATTAAAATTGAAACTTTGTTGTAATAAGTAAATAGATAATATAAGATAATAAACTTAAAATGTAATGTTTATAGTAAAGTGTAAATTGCATGAATTTGAGTACAAGTTATGACATGTCAAGTAGATAACATGTGACATAGTTGGAAACAATAGGCTGAAACAGTATTGGAACGGCTATTTAGCCGTTGATGCGTGCCATTGCGCAACGTTACTACTAGAGTTACTGCAATCAAACGCATTGTGAACCTGTCAACGTATGCGATTACGCCGCTATATTTACATGTTGCATTTATCACGCCTATTGCAACGATGCATTCGCTTTGTAAAATGATAAAATTTTTAATGAATTTCCGACGCGTTAATTTATTAGTTATTTATGACATTTTTTGTTGGTACGATCATAAAAATGGATACATGTTTCAACTATTGATGAACTCATCTAGAGTGATTTTTTAAAATTTAATTACTATACCTATATTATACAATAAATATTTATAATATTCAAATCATGTAAAAAGAAACTAATTAAATTAAAAGTAAGAAGCTAGTTAAGATAATCTTACCTTCGGTAACTTCTCAGGATCCCCAGGATGTCGTGGGATGAGTTTCTGCAGCCTTTGAAATCCGTAATCTATCGTTGGTTCGTTCAGCGCTGCTATGCAAATTACATTAGGAATTAGCGAAATTTTAAGTTATTTGAGACTCATTACCAATACTCTTGGGTTAAAAATTATCCTAATGTATTTTTAATTATATTTTTCATATTTATATTCATAATTTTTAAATTTTTACTCAAATCTTATAATTCTTAAAAGTCTTTACTTCATTAATAGGAAATGGTTTGTAATAAGATGACAATGTAAGATACAATATCGGAATAATTTTAAATTATCTTTGAATTCTCAAAAGGAGCAATTGTCTAAGGGCTATAAAAGAGAGGACTGAAAGATTTTATATAGTGTTGAGATGCTTTTGTTTTTGTAATTATAAGGGCTTCATATTTAAATTTGCCCAAAGCTCCATGATATACTCCTTATGATCATAAGTACATAAGACTTATAATTTTTAACAAAATTATACATTATGTATCTGTGAGATAATATAGTTAGAAAAACACTTTTAAAATTTATGGCCCAAAGAGTCAATTGTCCAAGGTCTCTATTGGGGAGGCCCCAAAATTTAGCACGACATGAATAACAGAGTTTTTACTTAAGGCTCCATGTAAATCACCTGTTTCTGTAACTAGTTTAAACTTATCTATTCAAATTTTCAAAATAGTAAATTGAATTTTGAAAATCTTTTCAATTTGTATATTTTTAGAACTTTTATAAAAAATCTCTTTTAGCATTTTTGTTTCAATGTAAGAATTACCAATAATATAAAGACACTTTAAAAAATCTACGTTTAAAAATATTTTATGTCTTACTTAAATCAAAATACGATAATTTAAAGCTTTCAAAAGCTGCAATTTTAGTTTTTTGTCTGCTGAATTTTGCTATTATGATAGATTAATATGTATGTGTATAGATAATGAATAAGTAAGATGAAGAGTTAATTAAAGAAACTGACAAAGATACTCACAAACATAAACAAATCTTCCGGGCGCGCCTTTGCAGAATTGCTTCGATTTATACGAGAGCGTCACTTCCACAACACCCGGTATATGTCTCGGCGGTGTCTGTACTCTTATTGCGTGCGGTGTTATTAACTGCGGAACAAACATAACTTTGTTGATTAGTTTACGACCCTCAGCAGTTGAATTGCTTCGTGTTGGTCCTCCCTCACAAACTTCTTGTGAGGTACAGACTGTGGGGGTGGCGAAAGGCCAAGAATTCAGTGTGAAAGTGCCGAAAGACATCAACAATGTTAAATGTTTTCAGAGTGTGGTTTTGTTTTATGGAAAAATTTTCTTATTGTTATTTACCTCGCTCCATACAAGCATCGTTCCAAAGACGACTTGTAATCCGTCGAAAAAGTTGTCTCCAACTATTATTACTGTTGATCCTCCAGATGTCCATCCCTCACTAGGACTTATCGCTTTGATACACGGAGTCGCTACCGGAAGAGGAGGATATAAACCTGAAAATAAATTAACCCATGTATCTTCAATCTACCAATATATTTTTTGAAATATGTGTCCATTTTTAGCTACATTTTATCTTTTATTTAGCTGCTGCATACAGCTATCATCGTTTGTAAACAAATTTAAAAATGGTTGCTTACAATTAGTCGAAATGTTTGAAATATACCAACAAGAGGGGTAAAAATAAATTGTAGAAGTGCCGCGCGGAGTTTACCCGCTCATCCGTAAATAAATGAAGAGTTATAAATTCGTACCGTGTTAAACGTTAAATCCACGCCATGTTGAAAAATTTTAACGCGAGAATCACTCATAAAATCACGGTGGTAACTTTGCCACATTAAGAACGGAACGCCGTGGTCCCGGGAAACATCATTAACTTTTATCGCTTCTGTTTAGAAGATAATAAGTTTTTTTTTACGTCGCGAAAAGTTTGCCGTATAAATTTAAAATGATATTGCAATTTGTAATGGATGTATCGCCGCATTTTTCAGTTGTATGCGGTAAACTTTGGGTGGAGATAGGTGAAAGTTGCCTGCAGGGAATTGGACAACACGCCAACGTGCGCCGCCACGCCATGTGGATGATAACACGACGCCTTCTGATCGTCGCTTTTTTTTTTTTTTCAATGTTTATGTTAATTTGCTTATATTTTCTTAACTTTGCGCACTTTCTGATAACTTATTTTTAAATAAAATATGTATCATTTGATTTACCGTGAAAGAATAAAATTGTATTGAATAAAATTTGCAGGAAAGCATTTAAAATAATAAGAGCATATGTTTTACATGAGATAATAGTTAAAATAAGTTTGAGTTTTGTTCAGAGAATGGAAGTTCATGAAGTATATCATCGCAGCTCTAGTAGGTAGAGAGTGAAGTAAGAGAAGCGTATACGGGATGATGTTAAAGTGACGTACAGGTGAGATATTACCCACAAATCATCTGCGCGTTTTCCTCATTGGTATGCGAAAGGTGAACGTTTGTAGCCCGATCCTCTGTCGGTACTCTCTTGCTCTGGATCTTGCTACACTATGAAGCAATGGCAATGTTCTTTTCATCCTTAGATTATTTAGTTTTTGATTCTTTTTTAACTATATCTTTGTTCATTAAACAAAAGATGCATTCAATATATTCAATTAAATTCATTGTATTATCGTATCCGTTTTGTACATTAGGAATCAAAAGAAAATTCCATCAATACTTGCATATTTTTAGGATTCAAAGTTTTATTGATTTAAATTTAAATTAGAACTCCATAATATTTAGAAAATTATCAATGACTGGAAGTAGGGGATCAATATATAAAAGTTTTATAAGAAACTAAAGATTATGGAGCATCTTAAAATGATTTTGTGTCAAAAAATGCAGGATAATGTTTTCACTAACTTATGGGTCAAATCGGCAATTGTCCGAGATTCCTATTAGGGAGACACCAAATTGATATTATCTATTTCAAATATTTTGGAAGAATTTTTTAAATTTTAGAATAGTGAAATCATGAAATTTCCAAACTGATATAATACGATAGTGAAAATGGCCGTGAAAGTTAAAAGAATTGTCTAAGGTTTTCTGCACAGTATTTCGTGTGGGCCCCTTTCTCTTCCACAATACATACGTCGGTGGCATGGCGTGGCATGGCGTAGCGCGGTATATAACGACTCGTTTGTATGCGGAGCCACGGCGGATCCAAAACTTTGTGAAATTGGCTCCCGATTCAGTTCAGCGGAGGAGGAAACACCAGCCTGCTTGATTTTATGTGTGGGAACCCGTGCACTCTGTTACAAGCCCTTTAATCTTTCTCTTCCTTTTATATTCATTCGTTTTCTTTCTTTATTTCGACTCGCGTTAGACAAAGACACGCGTGAATATATAGTTATACGACGATTCTTTTTACGCGATATGCGGATTCTTCAAAGCGCTAAATTTTAATCGGTGAATCTCTCCGAAATTACTCCGTGTCACTATATTTTTTTATAAACACACTACAGACTTTTGTTTTAAATAAAACTCGGTAATTTTGAATTTATATGAATATGTAAATCTAAAAACGACACAAATGCAGAAAAAGTCACATACTATATGGATAGATACCTTCAGCAGGGTCCAAACGTTTCGCTCTTCTACCATGCTTAGAGTTGTTATGTACGAACATGTTATCTGAGATGGCTAATAATGGACCATCTACTGCTACTTGAGTTGCTATAACAACCTGAAACAAAAAAACAAACAAACCATCAATATAATTATTCATATAATTTGTTTGCGCAAATTGGTGGATGCGCCATCAAGTATAATTTTAAACAGAGATACATACAATATAATTATTTCAGAAAAATATTCTGATAATAAAATTTAATTTCTATTAACTTAGAAATTAAAAATTAAATATTAAAAATTACAGTTTTATTATTATATTAATATTAAATTTATTCATATTAAATATTCAAATGCGATACAATAAACAATTTTTATATTTTTAAAGCATGTAATTTTTAGAGAATTAATGAAATCAAATGTTTAAAGCATAAAAATATTTTCTTTGTTGTTATTAAAATTATTCAACGTTTCATTTGAAACAACGACTCAAATAACAAAGCCAGACTCTATTGCCTTACATATTCGGCTCTTTAAAAGTCTTAGAAAGTTAATGAACTTAAAATTGGCAAATTTAAATCATAATATTGGATTCCTCTCGCCTACTTAAACGACTGATTTAAAATTGAGTTTGTAACAATTATTGCAGAAAAAATACGTCAAGTCTGTTGTCTACAAATACACCCCCAAACATGTATACATATAGAGAAACCCTTGTCTTCACCGCAACCCAAAGTTCAGTATACGCGTTCCCATGGGAACGGTGTAGCGGCAGTAGCATGATGACGACCAGTGGGCGGCGGCGTTCGATTTCGGCGGACACCCCCTTGCGTCGTATCGTACACCCCCGCACGAATAGATACGATGGCGGGATATGTATAAAAAAACACGCGACAATAACTTTTACTTTTAAACTCCAATTTTTTTTTAATTTATTGTAAGATATTAATTAAGTAAGCTTTAGAATTATAAATATAAATAAGAAAAGTATGGAATAATGAAGTATTTATCGTGAAATATTTGAACACTATCTTTTGACGAGTCGATATAAGCGGCTTGCTTTCATACAGTGTTAAATTCATAATTTATTAGACTGGGTTGCTGCTTAAGGAACCAATTTTCTCGCTGAAGTATATTGAAAGAACAAGAGATGGCAGAACAATCACCTTGGTGCTAGTTCCTGCGGAGGGTACAAGAGACGAACATGAGGTAACGATGTAGGATCTTGGATCGTAACGTTGGTGCATTCATCGTATTGGCAACTCTAATGGCTACATAAATTCAATATTTAGCGCCGAGCGAAACTCCCTATATAAATGGTTACTTCGCCATGTACTTTTCAGATATATACCTTTTCCAATTGCAACGAATTTAACAACTTATTTCACTTGAATTATCTTCCCTTTATTACTTAATTCAATTAATAATAAAGTATTGCAACATAAATAAAAATATTCCTGCAGGAAACTCAAGGAAAATTATAGAAAATCTTGGACCAGTAGCGTCAGCGTTGCGTAAGAAAAGATATTCTCAAGACGAGTGAAAATACAAGAAATAAATGAAACTCAAAAGTCGGAAGTCGACGCCGTATGCCTTATAGTTGGTGGTTTTCTGTGCCACAATATGGCTGCAACAAGCTAAAGCAGGCGAACAAGCAAGACAAGGCAAACGGGAAAATAAAAATCTTTTGGTGAAGTAAAGTTCCCCTCCTGAAATCTTCCTCCTGAAAAGAAGGATTTCAGAGTGGAAATTGAAATAAACGACAGGTTTTGTATATCCAGCGACGTTGGTAATATTTTCAGCGGTGTAACACTCGTGTTCTTTCGTGTTGATAAATGCTGCTATTAAAGCATATTTTAACAGTGACTCAAGTAAATGTTGTGCTTCAGATTACTACCTATCTATACACTTTATTTATTCTTTTATTCATATTTATTTTATTGTAACTAACTCTACTTGAAACATTCAATATAAAATAAAATAAAATTCATATTAAAGTCTTAAAACTTAAAATATATAATATGTAAAATAATAAATAAGAATTTAAATGCTTTAAAGTTAAAAAAAGAAGTATATAAGTAGACTGCACCACTTAGACTATTGTGGTGATAAAAACCCGAGGGAAAATATCCTGTTAATCATTATGCAAGAAATAAAAAAGCAAATGAGTAGAAAATGTATTAGTAAATTAATGGCAGCAATTACTAACTGCTTGTGAACATAAGCTCTTGGTTTTATTAACAATAACAATGATTAACAACAGGTATCATTCTAAACTAAAAATAAATAATAATAATAATACATTAGACAAAAACATCTTAATTCGCGTTGAAATTTCCATTTGAAAATGTAAGTGGTCTTTTGTTTAAAACACATACGTATATGAGGAACAAGAAGAAATAGTAGAAGAAATGGAATAAGAGAACATTCGCCAAAATACAACAAAATGAAGTAACTAACAACTAGAGATAACAACGTTCAGAATTCGCTTTTGTATCGTGCGATGCGTTAGTTTTAATTGCAACAATTTGAATGCGCGCTCCTTGCTTGCAATGAAACAGAGAACGTAACATTCACAGTCTGTGTGAAAAACAAAGATATCTTTTAAGATGTTTCTATTTTATACTTTAGATTATTTCATTCAAGATGTACAAATTACAAAGAACTAACTTTAAAAGCATATACTCAAAATTTTAGTTTTTCTAAGAAATTCATTAAAATTTTATGATTATTTGAGTTGGATAAGGGCTTTTCAATTTGTATTTCATATTGTTTCATAATATTTGTAAGGTTATTTCAAATTTTTACAAATAATGATCATTTTTTCTTTTTGGTTGTTATTGGGACTGAATTAAGGATCTTTAATTTCGCAATTTAAGATTGGTTGCACAGTAAGATTTTTACTTTCAAAACTAAAGTACATTTAAAATAACTGCAAAAGTTTCAAAAATAAAAATGATAAAGAAACTAGAATAACAATAATTTGAAGAGTACTAGTAGTGAATGCAAGGAAAAATATATTTTAAAAAGATTTATAAAAGGATTGAATTTAGTGGCACGAATAATCTAAGAATTTCTGTTCTCCTTGTTGCATATTAATGCGTTCTCGCCGACAAGACTCCACTTAATACAACAGGAAAAAGTATAGTTAAACAGAATAAAATTAAGAACAAGTCACAATAAAAATAAATGTCTCTAAGCGCTAGCGTCGCGCTTAATGGAATCTCACGGGCGTAGCAATTAGCTGTTACGACGGGAACACCGCGGAACTTAAACTCCGGGAACAACGAAGAGAAATTAGTCGCCATGGTAAGAATTTACCATGGTTTAAGGCTTAAAGGGATGCAGAAATGGTAGCCTGATTAAAAATGGAATGAACAACGAACGGTTTTTTATATAAGTAATAATAATTATAAATTACCTGAAATCTTCGCATGTCTCGAGGATTACCAGCATTCTTCAAACAATTCTGATTACATTTGAGGAAGAATTTCAAAAAAAATCTGAAACAAACAAAACATACAATCATAAATAATAACATCAATAATCGATAATACGCAATGACAATATGCAATAAGTAGAGAAAATGAATTGAACACCAATTCAGTTTGCAATAAAATTGCAATTTCATCGTTGCATCACAAATGTAACTAAATAGACGGAACAAAATTTCCCTAGTGTCAGATATTCATAGGTTTATTTATTGTAATGCAATTCATTTTGAATTTTCTGCAGACATAAAAATGTGCTCAGGCAATTGGAAATTTCATAATTTCATAATTTGCTAAATAAATTCAATAAATTATCAGATTCATTGGAAAGTTATTAACGCCAGAATGCATCCAATTTATTATTATAATGAAATTATTTTAATCGGAATAAAAAATTATTTGATACATTTGTTTTACAAAAAGAGAGACAATAGCAGAGTTGAATGGGGTACATATCACATAATAACAGCAACGCCAATAAAATATTTAACATCCTCAACGTAAGCTAGGGTCACTGTTACCAACATGCCAACAAAAAGAGAGGAAAATTTGTGCAAAAATACAGTTTCTATTTTACGGCTGTTAATTGCCACTTGGGAGGAAAAAATGCCAAGCTTTTCCGGGTTTAAATAATAATTTGAAAAACGTTTTTAACATACCTTGTATATTACATACACCCTGCTATACTTTCAGTGTTCAACTTAAATGTTAATATAATGTATAACCCTGCTACTACTCCTGCTATTGCTGCTGGATGTATGTTGCTCTTTGGTATGATGTGGCTTTTTCAAATTAAAAAAGTAAATACTCAAAAATTTTATGTGTTGGGATATTTTTTATTTTTACTGTATGACTTATTTAAATATTTTTCATTATTTATTTTCAATGATGCTCGAATAGTTGAAAAATGAACATTTAAAACTTCTATCCAAGAATATTTTTAATTTTAATTAATTTAATGGTTCTTTAAGAGTTCTGCAAAACTGGTTATTTCTTCAAAAATATAGTTATTAGAAATTTGATCATACCCAAAATTGTATTTATAAAAAGAAATNATTACTTCAAAAATGTAATTATTAGAAATTTGATCATACCCAAGATTGTATTTATAAAAAGAAATATTATATTAAAATATAAGGTTTCTAAAAATAATTATTTGTCTGTCCTTGCAGTTTGCAAAAATAAGGATATTGCTATTTACACTACTCATATTTTCTGCTTAACATAGGTATTATATTAAAATATAATAAATTCTAATCAAAATACATAACAAAACGATAAGTATAATTATTTTTCAAGAAATCTTAAATTTCTGCAGAGAGTCTTCCAAATATAAGGATGTCCAAAAATAAAGATATTTGAACTTATAATTATTTACATGAAAAAGATATTATATTTAAATATACAAAATCTTTCACATTCCTGCGAAACAATTTATAAACATAGACCTTTAGTTTTATCTTACCTAAAATTATTTTCATAAAATAAAATATTATATCAAAATATAAGAAGATTTCTAATTATTATAAATTAAATTATCATTAATGTATTAAAAATCTAACAATTCCTGCAATTCCTATTTGAANCAAATTTTATTTCTGCAGAAATAATTGATAAAATATTTTATATTATTTACTTATAATTTACTTATATTTTCTTTAATATTAATAAAAAACTAAACAGGAAGCTTTTTAAGGGAAATATTGAATATCTTTGAAATTAAATGAGTCGCTAAAATATAAATTGCGGAAACCAGTAAAAATAAAAATTAATTGAGGATATAATAGATAGATTGATGAAAAGCAATATAAATTTTTTATAAATCATTAATTGATATTGTTTGAAAATTAATGATAAATAAGAGATCATTACCGGTACATTAACTGATATTTAAAAAATTCAACAGTACGCAATTTACTTTTTAATTATTTAATGACAGCACAATACTCAAGAGATTTCAATTTCAACGTTATAAAAATGCTCTATTTATATTTACATATTCATATATAAAATATGATAAAACTGAAAATCGTTTTTAATTTAAAATTTCCAATAAATCATTGACTGTATAGTTCATACGCAAAATAGATAAGATTTTAAATCACTACTATCGCAATGCATTCGCATTGTCAACGAACAACGCCGAATTGAACCGAAGTGGAGGAGGAAAATAGAGTATACTTTACGAAATCCAATTCCCACCTTAACAATGGCAAGAAAGAGATCCATTATTTACACTCTGACCCTTCAATGCATTCGACACTACTGGATACATTCGCGGAAATACTTCTAAAAGATATCTGCACACTGCGACGAGTGCATTTGGGGTTGCTACATTTTGGGGGTGGTTCTTATATTGTTACCAACACTAATCCTTACTTCTCTTTAAAACTTTTTCATTTGATTTAGATTTTTGTGAAAACCTTTCGTCACTCGAATTTACATGTTAAACTACTTAAAAGAATTTATTCGATTGGAACTTTGATATGTTTGCAATGCTTTAATATTTGATTCTATCCGAAAAAAGTAAAAATCAATGTAATTAAAGTACGATAATAAATAAACAAAATCATTGCGTACGGTACTGTAAAAGCACATTGCCAGAAATACAATACAATGCTCGCATCTCACTGGTGCTTCAAATTTCATTTTATATAGAACCAATTGGTTACACCAGTAGAGTAGGCGATGAAATTGACTTTTTTCGATTATTTATTGATGGTAGTGTCCATACAAATACATCCATACATTCATTTACGCATACTATTTACTTCAAAAGTATTGGTTACCGCAAATTAACATTAAATCATTTTTTATACCGACATGACTTCACCAAACAAATTGAACATCGTTTGGAAATCATATATGAAATTCCTGCTGGAATTTAAATATGTTTGACTTTATTTTTAAAGTTTAAATGTAGGGAAAGGATCAATTTATTTGTTTCCGATTGTATTTTTGAATGAGTATGTGTACGGACCGGATGAAACGTGATGAAACGTCAACTCAAACTCATTTCGTTGTTTTAATGCTGGGTTCATTTGTTTCATGGATCGCGATTTGTGGTTACCCCAACGTTAAATACATTTGTAATTTTATTTATTCCGAAATACATAATTAAATACAATTTCTGCCCAAAATCCCAAATGTTTATTTAAACTATGATTCCATCTCAAATAATAATCGTATAAAATATCCCAAGTCACAGTTTGAAGCAATGTCGTTTTCTGCGCGAGCAGATCATAAAATTGTGTAAACTTCCATTGGATTCAACCGCAATGCTATTCATGATTGAGGTCCATCTTCACCGAATACACATATCATTCACATACGTACGGTGCTAGCCTGTGCAAATATTGTCACACTGCGTAGTTGACAACGAAGAAATAGGAAATAATGGTTGTGTGTGGACGAAGATTGGTTAGACAGCGTTATTCTGTTTAACATTCATTATACGGGCCAAAAGTTCTTGTGGATTTGTAATCACAGAGTAATGGTGACTTTATATAGACATTGAGGAGTTCTTTGTTCTTGTTGTCAGGACTTGATAATATTAAATCTATTGAAGCGTTCAATTTTTATGTTAGATTATATATTATTGAAGTTTCTATAATAGGAGTAAATGGAGTAAGAGTGCTAATGAAGTGTAATTAATCTTAGTATAAATAAAAACAGATAATGACGGTGCAGATCAGTGGCAAAGAGTAGCAAAGAATAGAAGAGCAGTAGAGTAAGAAACATTGGCAAGAAATGTAGTGCGTGCAAAAGACATTAGCAATGCTTGGTACGGAATTGGAGTCGGATGGTGGGCACCCAATCTTTTCCGTAATGTGCTGATTCGCGCGGATTTGGCCGGGGCCCGCCCTAGAGGCCACGTCGGCCGCCCGAAGATAAATGGGCCGCTTTAGTTCGCGATAACGATCGCCGCGAATGTAAAGAAGTGGGAATACTTTTGTTCCAAATTAACCGAACAAGATAGGGAACGAAGAGGAACACTTATTTATGAACTTGGAACGATGCTAAGTGAGATACTTTGCAGCTCATTGCCACCATCTAATGGCTGCACTTCTATTAACTACGTACACTCTGATTTACCATCTACGCAATAAATATTGACAACTTTATTCCTAATTTACTTTATTACTTCTTTTTATCATCCTTTATCATTTCTGCTTATTTGAATTATTAGTTCAAATAGTTCTACTTCTTAAGAAATTTACAATTTCCAAAATATCACTATAATATGTTCAATTTTTGAAATAATTTCATGAAAATTATATAAAATAACACAAAATTTACTGAGTTTTAGATTTTTATATTTTTTTGAGTTATTGATGTTTATTTAATGCTTTCCTCTTATCGCAAATATTTTGACAACTGTTAATTTCCTTATCATATATTAATAAGTATATTTAAAATCCTCTCTTTAAAATAAAGTCAGTAAGCTTTTAAATATTAAATTAGGGAAAAAGCTCTCAATTTTTTTTAAGGTATACCCCTCAGAAAACCCTCAATTTTTGACATATCCTGATAAAGCTTCCAATTTTCAAGAAAATTTCATGAATTTAATATAAATGATAGAAAATGACATGAAATATCGACTAATAATATTAAAATTTATTATATTTTTGATACTAATTATTATATTCATGAAATTTTTACATTTAAACGAACTTAAAGAGTAATTTTTTGTAAAATAAAAATGTGAAACAATTTATTATTGGATTGAAGAGTTGAATGGTTAATAATGTGCGTAATACTAATCTAAAAAGTGAAATTGTGTTGAAATCCAACAGCGCAGTTGAAAGTTATAAATAAATATTTGGTCAGTCATACAATGGGTAGCAATGGGTAGCAATGGGTAGCAATGGTAGAAATGGTAGTGCTATAATAGCAACGAACTCAATTAAATGAATAGAAAATGCAATGCTATATGCCAATTACCATTCGCGTATTTGACACCATGTCATTCTGTATCACCGAACGTTGCACCACATACAAGGGACGAAACTCCCAATTTTATATATATCAAAAGGGTGCGGGGTTGGAATTTCAACTCAAACTCTAACCAAGGGCTGGTAAATTGTGATTCAAAGAGAGAAACTGTTAAAACAAGGGTTTAAGGGGGTGGAGAAGGGGGCTGGTTACGTAAATGTAATCAATAACACACAGAGTTGCATCAGGTACATTTTAATCAGGAAAAATAATGGCACCACATCACCGCATAACATACTTCGTTATTTAAGTCAGTGGTATTCGAATTTCAGTCGCAGATTGTAACTTTAAATTGTAATGAAATGCAGATTGCGGTATTAATACTCGAATTCGGAACGAATTTTGATGTCATTGTGTTGTGTTTTGTGTACTTTGTGTGTACACAATTCATCTATGGATATGTATTTGTTTGTTTGTTTTAGTAAATGTTGATATTATGACCCCTCACACTCACACTTGTTGTGATTAGATGACAAATGATGTAGTCAGCGATTTCCTGTGTAATTTATCATAAATTCAGAATAATTGGTGATTATTTTGTTTATGCATTGCTTGCTCACTGTTATTTTGTCATGAACTGGACATATTTTTTTCCTCTTCTCCTAGCCGCATTCGATTCACATTATTATTTACTTTCATACAATATTTTTTCCAATAAATAACATTTTAAATTTTTACGATATCTCCTGAAAAATTAAATTACAACTTCTGTAATATAATTTAATAAGTTAAAACTGCAATTATATAGACAAGAATTAAGCTTAAAAAATATATTTCTTACAATATAAGGGTTGTTTAATTTAATATAATTTAATTTTCTTTACTCTTTCAAAGGTATTACCAAATTTTTGGTATGCTTGAACTGTATTAAAACGATTTAAAGTGCATTTTTTGGTATTTAAGAATTGTTTTAGATAAAAAAAGTTTTAAAATTGTTTTTTGAAATATTTTTTTTAGTGTAATTTGTGTTTTGTATTGCCTTTGAGTGGTAATATCAATATTGACTGGACTAGAACTAAATGTTTTGTAGAACATAAGTGAGAAAAAAAAAATCTGCTAATATAATATAGTGTGAATAAGAGGGTGCATGTGTGGTAGAAAAAGTGTAAGTGCAACACTCGAACATGGGTGCAGAGCGTCTATTATCTTATTACAAGCAGAGCACATATGGCCTAAGGGTCCAAGCATTGTTCTTTGCCTTATGTTACTGATACCAAAAACTATGTATATTATATGATGCTAAAAATTACCCAGATGTATGTACATACATATATAGAAATCAATAATTTAATGCTTTATGCATTTATTCATATATAGGTAATTAAATTAGAAATCTATTCCCATAAGATGATAGAATAAAGCAACCAGTTTCCTACTAAGTTTATGTACGCTAAGATGATTATCAATTTTACCGGTAAACACAGCGAACCGGTATACGTAGATGATTAGCGCCCTGTTATATGATTGGGGTTGCATTTTTGTGCTATGAACTGCTTAAGCTACTTCTCAGTGTTTAAGATGCTTCCGTTTTGTCTTAGCTCTCTTGATAAGTAGGAACCGGGCATCTCGAGGCGTAATGGAGCTCACATTAAATATTTACGGGCCTTGATATGGCTTTTATTAATTGATGACAACGTAGGGTTCTGATATGCATAATGCAATGAGTAGAAGCAGGACTGCTTATTACGACAGACAGCCTCTACTTATTGTTACATGAATACGTGTATGCAATTTATTAATAATATATCTTGTACTATCTTTAAGGTATATACTTGTTTTTAATTGAATTTATAAATATTGTTTTGGACATAATATGGAACTTTTATGGCTTTTAATATTGTGTACAATGTAAAAATAAGAACAATTCAAAAGCTATGAATATAAATCAAAAACACACAGAGAAATCATAAGCCAGTGCATGACCAAGTTATACTAACAATCTTTGGCATTCAAGAAGGGAGCGAATGAAGCGAGATGGCGTCGTCGTGATGCCTGCGGCGACGACGGACCGTGCATATGATAATACGCGTCGGGGTCGGTCCTTGGTTCGGTTTTGTTTACGCGACAATACATGAAATTGGCATAATTCAGCGGGACATATATCGTGCAGTCGTAATCTTGTTACAGAAGGCGAACGCAGTCCCTTTATATCGTGTTAGCTTCGCCTCTGGCGCGTGTTCTATTTATCTTGCCTAGTTTTGTACTAACAATATGACTATTATGCAATGTACTATATAGTTTCAAATATATTCTAACCGAAATATAATAATTCACCTATTATTTATTATTTTTAGCATATGATAATAATTCATTTATTAGTAAATAGATGAAAGAAAATCGTGTTATAAAATCTAAATGAATTCGTCGCAATGCAGCTCTGAAATTCTAGCGCAGTCACGTACTTGTAACATTGGACGAAGGCGCAAGCATTGTTTTCATTTTGTACTTCTCTCCCTTCAGCCATTTTACCTTCCATTGCATCAAACTAAACCAAAATGAAAACAACAAAATGAATTTATTTGTCAACGAAAACCAATATACGTAAATAACTTAAAGATCTGCTGACTTTTTATTTATTTACTCAATTCAATTTTTCTACAAAAAATTAACACTCCTGGACTAAAGAAAATAGCTGTATCTATTTTTGCTATTCTTCAATTATTGTTTCTTCAATTATTTATCAAATTTTTCATATCAAGATTTTAGTTAAGTTTAGTATTTTGTAAATCATCAACTAATACAACTATATGTCTTCTTAAGAAAGAGGGATTTTTGGATTTTCAGATAAATTTTATAGTATAATTATAACTAAAGAAAATTTTCTGTAATTACAAAACATATGGCATTTAGTCCAATCAGTAATTTTCAATTAAGTAGTAATTATCTGAAGGATAATGCCAAAAACAAGTATATACGGCAGTTTTATTTTAGAGAAAAGTTATTTTTAAGGGAGTATATATGTTACTTTAATTTTTTTTCTAATAAAATTCTTTCATATATTCCAAAAATAGAATATGGAGAAGATATTTAAGTAATTATTGAAGAATTTTAAAATTTTAAATAAAAATAGCCTCATACCAATAAGATTTTTGCAATAAAGAAGTTTTGCCATCTAGTTCAATTGCAGAATTTTAGTAAAACAGAAATTTTTTGAAGGATAATGCTTAAAATGAGTATTTTTTCTAATTATAATATTTTCAATATTCCAAAAATGAATATGGAAAAGATATTTAATAGATTTATAAAGAATATTGGATGTTTAAATAAAAATCATCTCATATCATTTGCAATCTAGATCAATTGAAGAGTTTTGGAAAAACAAGAATTATTTGAAGGATATTGCTTAAAATGAGTATATATTTTTCTAATAGTAATAATATTTTTAATATTCCAAAAGTGAATAGGGTAAATATATTCAAGTAATTTTTAATAGGTGCATTTAAAGAGTTTGAAAAGTTTAAAGAAAAATCATCGCATATCAATAGGAACACGTAGTAGTTAAAGCTTGGTGGCGTTTAAAGTCGATTTTAAACGGCACTTAACATAAACTTCACAACTCTGAACCCAGAATAACGAAATTAATCCGCGCCTCGCTTGTAGCGAAATTCACTCTTCTCTTCACTGGCTTCACTTGATCATGTTCGCCTCCGTTCACGTCTCATCACAAGCGGGTGCTCGCCTCTCACTCAATTTAATGCCACGACACTTTTCTTATTATGAATCGCTTATAAATTCACTTGCAAACGAGACGTTGCAAAAGTTGCCTGTTGGCTGAAAAGTCGCCGGGAAATGGTGGTGTCGTTGGCGCTTGCCGTGAAACTAACTTAAAGTATAAACGTAACTAACTTAACTTGGAATAAAGTTACTTCTTCATGTTGAATGAATCTTCCGCATGCTTTTGTTTCACCTTTGATCTCGTGTTTTCTTTGCAATTGCAATCGTAAATATCATATTTACCATTTTGTTTGTTTCATTCATTCCATGAAAATATTATATAATTTACAAATGAATTTCATTTGCATGAAATGTTTTCAAACCAAGTAAAAGTCGCAAAATCGCGAATCTCTAAGACCCTCATCGTTGTATGTGCAAAACTGATGCGGAAAATGTGGGTGTGCGGGTATGTGGGGGTGAATGGGTGTACAGTGGCCACGTGCCCCGAGGGCATACACACAGAACATTCATCGCGGAAACGGACGGCTAAATTATCTAAACTCAACAGACATTTGCATATCAACATTGCCTCGAGGTTGTTCCATAATAGCTGCTGTCTACTACGCGATGCCGTGTCCTTCCATCCCCCGTTCTGCACAACACCCCCGCGAAAATCCAACACCGGAAACATGGCATATATGCTCATGCTCATGCTCGTGCTCATACGACTATGTCTGTGTGTGTGGAGGTAGCGCTGATGTTTAGAATGTCAATTTGTACGGTGTACGCGTTCCTATTTGGGAGAATTAATTTCTGGATGTTATTAATTAACGAATAAAGAATTCATTTCAAATGTTTTCATATCTTTTAACAACTTTCTATAATTATTAATTTCATAAACCATACATTATTTTGGAGTATTACAATTATAGATAGAATAAAAGTTGAAGAAGTAATGAAATCTAATTAGAAGAAAATGCAAATGATCTAATATATGTAAGAGGATGTAAGAAAACGACACATATATACTTATATTGCAGTTCATGTTGAATTCAGAATCAGACAAAATAGACAATTTTGAAGAATCCCTTGAGGCGTATGATCATACAAAAAGCGTTAAAGAAATAAAGTAATTCTTATCCAGTGGTAGGCATTTAGTATGCGGTATGCCGTAATTCTTTCCTTGTAAACCCTTAAGAGCCCTGTGAACCGTCTCGGTGCTTGGTGAAATCGCCGCTAGATGTCTCGGCGTCGCGGCGCTCGTGGCTCTGTTAAATAGGAGAAGAGTCCCGCGGGGCATGAGTTCATATTCATGTCCTGTTATAATGTTATTATGCATCGCGTAAATAACCTGTGAGGTTGCACTAAATAACATAATAATGTGAGTAAACGCGTTGTGGCTGCTACACTCAAATTTATTATACTTTGAAAACATACACACTCTCATCTTCTATATATGTATTAATATTTCTATACACACTTGTACAGATACTCTCAGTACCTATACAATTTTATCACAGGGCTGAACTCCTTGTATTTATATTCTTATAAATAAAATCTCTCCTTGTATCCATCATAAAAACATAGAAATTATTTGAACTATCAACCCCACTTATAATTCTTTTCTAAAATTTCAACAGATTTATCTGATTATTTTATTAAAGTTAATAATAAAGATATTTACAAATTTTCCGGATCTTAAATGTAGAAAATAAATTCAAATTAAATTTAAAAGTGTAATAATAAAACAAAAAGTTTATTTAGAATCTTTTTTAAACCGCCTCTGTTGGTTTGAAGGAAATATGCCTGAAAACCATATAGTGGGTTGGTATGTTATAATTCACCAGTGTTTGTTTTACATGCATTAAAGCAAAGGACTCCGCCGTAAAGATGGCATTAGACAACACAACACTGAAGGAGGAACATTGCAAGTGGCTGAGGAGGAAGAAGGGTACATTGTAAGGGTGTTGTTCTCACAATACAGAAACCAAGAGTATAAACTTTCAACTATTTATTACATTTAGAGTTGACATCGACTCAGTGTGCTGAATATAAGATACTTAGTGGTCTTATGAGGTGCTTTCTCTATTAATTTGTTAATTAAATATGTTTCGAAATTGTTTACTCCCGGTAGACCTTATTTGTAATTATTTAGAAAATAAATTTAATAAATAAAAAATAAAATGTGAGTTAGAAATGTATGATAATAGTCAGTTTCTTTGTTATAATGCGAACATGATAAGGAGAGAAGTTTCTGCTTACGAAAGGTTTGAATAATAAATGTTGGTAAAATTTGTACTTTCTCGCTGAAATCCTGCTATGTAACTTAATTACAGAACTGTTCCTGCTGTGTACTTTACTAATACGATAAAACGCGTTTTCAAATATACCATATATTAATAGACTTTACCAATTTACTATTTTATTTTGAAAATTATTTTACAAGTAGTTTGTTGTTTTGATAAATGGTGAAATGAGAAAATATTTTTATTCTGTGGTAACCACCATGTTATATTCCTGAAATGCAGTGCAGTACAGCCTATCATTCAAGGGGACAATCCTGCTATTCCTGCTGTGCCATTCTTGCTATAGTACGGACTGAACAAACCAAACAACGGTACGGTGAGGCGTACAGGAGTCAGAACGGCGCGGCAAGCCGTGCGCTCCCTGCGGTATTGACGACCAGCTCTAGGGAGCAAGAAGAGTCGATACCGACCCCAGGGACACGCGGCAGCAGGGCTCCCGAGGGAAACAAGCGATGGCGAATGCACGTAAGAGGGGATAGATGGACCACAGGAATGGTGGAGATCGGGGAATGTACAAGTCGAGACGTATTGGAGTAGGGAAGAAAGGGACTTTGTCGCGAACTAGGATGTTAACTTCGGTTTTTTCAAATACTGCGTACATCAGCACAGCCAACTGAAATATTTTCTTTTTCGAAATCTTCCTGTCATTTATTCCATTTTCTATACATATTTTCTTAAATTGATTCCTGCTCTTCAAGTATTCAATTATAAAAGTTTCTCAACATTTTACAGCTATTTATTACCATTACAGGAATCAGCAGGAATAAATTTACTTATATTCCTGCTGATATCAAAATATTATAATAATCGAATATTTTTTTATAAATAATAAAAATAATTACATGAAATATAAAAATGAAAGAAAAATAGGAAAAAGAAAAATATATTCATTTTCCCTGTCAGATACCGTTTGATTTATGAAAGGATATAGTATTTTAAGGGTGACTTTTGATTGGTGCAAGAAACCCCTGGTTATAGGGGTGCCAGGGGAGGCGGAGTTATATAATCATCGATTGTTTCCGGATCTTTTCCTATCGTGTTGTGGAAATTGAAGTCAAGTATGACAACATTAACAAAATGCCTGTGATGTGGTGCACACAACAGCAACTAAGTTAATTTGCTTTAACTGACAACGTAATAAATCTTTATTGCTCGTATATCTTTTATATTATAGTCTAGAAGTACCAATATATATGAGTATTAAGTTATAATACTAAAAGTATATAGAAAGATAGTAATAATTTTCCGCTCTATGCCTCCAGACTATATTTTATTATAACATGTTATGATCTTACTACCATGTTTACCATTTACTTGGATTCATATTTTATTTAATAATTATTTTAACGTTAATTTGATTTAAAAATAAATAAATTCAAAGTAATTGGTAATAAAATCTATTATAATGTTTATTTATTTGTTTGTTTAAATTGAAAGATAGTAAATAATGTAGAATACATTTACGGAAAATGGAGAAATGACATTTTGAGATGCGTCAAATATAAATAACGCAATAAAAACCTAATTCACGTTTATCGTATCATTTTAGCGCAATTCATAAAACGTCTTCGGTCTGGGTCTGTGAGAGACGCACACAGTACCACAGCACACAGCCAGTTCAGCCTGTACCTCACATTTCCTTAGTACCTTTCTCATGCCATCTGAAGCTATAGCATCGTATCTCCTTCATGGCTGGAAGTGACTTTTCAATTATTCCGTGACGCCATAAAACCTGGAATGAAACTACTTTAAAGAGACGACCCAATGCGAATGTTACATGTAGATATTTTGTCGCGACGTTAAAATGCCTCCTTTGCCTCCCACATTCCCCTCGACTTCTGCTAGGGTACAACGTGGATAACACATTTCGCTTTATTGATATCTTGATGTCGCTATGGAGCATCAATTCGCTTCATAACTTCATGTATAAAAACGGAGCCGTTTGGAGTGTAACTCGCGATGCAATAACTGAGATGCGGACCATTCAAAACATATTTCAGCTTTCCCCAGAAATAAATTTATTTAATTCTTCCAAATACTTTCAGTTGTTAATATAATATGTTATGTTAGTAAATGAAAGAAATAACGTTATCGTAGTAAAAAGTTCGAAGTCCTTATAACGCTAGTAAGTCACGACATGACAAAAGTTCCGGTGAAGCTTCTCTACCATCTACTATCAAATACTTTTCCTTCACATTAACTGAGTCTACGACACGCACTGTCTGTCGCCCAGATAAATGGATATTACTATGAATTCGATCAAATGAACAGCATGCGAGTCCGGAAGTCTTCTACCCGGAGTTCTATAACTCCGGTTTGTAAGAGAAGAAGTCTCGACTGGAGACAGTGATGTCTTGTGCGCGGCTTAATACCGGGCAATTTGTTCCGGGACAATCAGACCATAACGCGGAACGCCGGCAAAGAGAACGCACTACGCGAACGAATAAGAAACCTAGTTGAACATCATGGAACTTGTATACTCTCTTTCAGAACTACGAAGTATTCTTATTATCCTACTTTATATCCATAAATTTTATTACAACTCACACATACTATTTTCCTTCTTATATAGTTTCATTTATAAAATAACACATAAAATCCATAAAATTTTATTATATTTTAAATAAATAATTATTGAATGCAAGAGAAAAATATGCTTTTTTCAGAAAAATAGAATAAGATTTTTGATTGGAATTAGTGTGGTAAGGTAACCATAAAGGAGGATAAATGCGTCCAAGGAGTGTTAGGCTG
Source organism: Pogonus chalceus (assembly GCA_002278615.1). Lineage (NCBI taxonomy): Eukaryota > Metazoa > Arthropoda > Insecta > Coleoptera > Carabidae > Pogonus > Pogonus chalceus. The sequence goes on along the minus strand of CM008239.1, from coordinate 1,442,874 downwards.
TATAGTACATGGATAAGAAGGACTCGGTGACTTCACAGACATTAATTTTCAAGGATGAACGCGCTCGAGGACCTGACAACTTTCTTATCCGGGGCAATCTGTTTCTTTCTTTTATTTCTGTCTTCCTTTCCCAGGCAGCTCGTAAGTTTCTTCGTCTCTTCGATCCGCCACCGAACGCGTTTTCCACCCCCTATACCCTCTTTCTCCTCTTTCCACTTTCTATACGTTCAACCAACCCCTTACTCCTTTTCTATACTTCATGTCCATCGACTACGCCCCAATAATGTCGTGTCTTCTCTTCCTTTTGCAGGACATGGACGCCGACGTAGGTATCCAGTTTTCCTTCCAACTGGATACATTTAAAACCATCAAATCTATGAATTTTTATGGCAAAATATACTTTCATTATATTTTATCAAATATCATCCCTCAATTTTTAACTTATATAAAA
>CM008239.1:1424062-1441635 GCA_002278615.1 Pogonus chalceus | reverse complement strand
TATATTATTTCTCTTAAACGAAAATTTAAAAATCGTCAATTTTATGATGGTTTTTAAGATGAGAATAGGAAACACCCTAAGTGGCAAAAATTCTTAGTACCGCCTTCAAAACGATTAGTGACAGTTTTATGAGGTGTCAACCGCTGTGCCCAAAAATTCTGCAAACGGCTGTGGTAACGGCAATACCAAAAACCGGATGTCTTCACCAAAAACATGCACCTCCTAATGACTGACAAATCGTAAACAAAAATATTGTGACAGATTTTATTTGGAACATGTTTACTGAATTAAAAGTGTTCCAAAATATAGAAATACTGAAATATAATATTATAACGAAACGATAAACAAGAATATTTTCAAATAAATTGAATCATTCTCATTTTAGTGATAAGAATAAACGGAATGTTTAAAAACCATATTCATAAATGTCAGATTAAAAAATATTATCACAATTATTTGTAATATTATATCTGATATCATCCATTTGAGCATAAGCACCAATAAATTACGGTTATAAAGCCAGTGACTGGTACTCCATGCGTAATAATTTGAACACTCTGTATATCTGTTCAATGTTTGTTAAGTGCGAAGTTGATATCTTGTCCACTTAACACAGCATAAACAAATTTTATTGTATCATTTGTTGCACCTCTGGTTCATATATTTATTTTTACTATACTTGTATTCTTATTTCAAATGAAAATCTTTATATTTTCTAAACTGCGCAGAGAGATTCTCCAAAACCCTGGTTTATAAAAAATTTGATAGATAAACTACGATAAACAATAATTAAAACAAATCAATATTAAAATAATTGTATTAATTTTATTGATATTGGAGTAATATGACATATTCTTACGTTTTTTAAAGATTTAAGTTATCTCAGTAAGAAAAAATAGCTATGGAGCTATAGTTGAAAAATAAAAAGGAACCCTTAAAGAATACTATCAATATATTTAATAATACAATTTCAAAATTAATATTTTTATATATTTTATCTTAAGCATATTATTTGGTTAATATTATCTTTTCATAAATAAATAATACAAAGCTCTGATCTTCAATAGAGTCAAATTTATTGAGAAAAAATGCAAATAAAACATTTCTTCAATTATATTAAAACTTGGGACAAATTTAATTATGAATATATTCTAAATAATGAAACTTAGAAAAGAAAAGCAGTATATAAAGATAGAGTCAGTTGTTAAAATGTAAACTAATGTTTTTAAATTGTTCAAAAACATGTGTTGTAGACATTATTAGCTCGTTAAGATATCCTCTGATTTTATTTGTACTTAGTAAAGTAGTAACAAAGTTATTATAATTTTTTCTCTTTAAGTGCTACGTTATTAAACTAATAGATACCTTCATAGTTGTATTAAAATGACTTTTTACAATTAATTAATAATTAATAAAAGATAGAACACATTATAAGTGTCAAATAACATCGAAGTTCTTTACAATGTTTCCAATTACTGTCTCGATTCTTAGTAATAAATATTCAACTAATTGCTTTAAAATGTCTCCAGACAAACAAACCCTGCTGAGAACTAACCATCACCAATGATGCGCGGAATTACGTAAATATCATCAAACTGTCTTTTAATTTAATTAACCACAGATGCTAGCATCATGTTTATAAAATATTTATACACTGCAAGAAACTGTAATGGATTCTGTAAATATTATACAACTTTTTGTATTTAGACGTTTAAGTAATAAGTTGAAGAATCTGGGATTCAAGTCCAGTGGTAGGTCTTTTTTACAATGGTGAGATTCACTGGTGATCTGGTCACTGACTAGAATATCATATTTCAATTTGTTAATGAGGATAAGTGACAGATAATGATGTTTTATTTAATTTATTTGATTTGCTAAGTACAATTAATTGCGTTTTTATTTGATACAAAAAATTAGTCCAAATTGTGAGTAAGAAATTGTTTATATATTTGTCATCGTATTAAGTGCATTTTTTTTGTTTTTCTGATGAATTTTTATCTGATTCATACTTGAATTGAACTATTTTATTAATAACTTTGAAAATTAAACAGTACTGCATAAAATTAATTATGAAAAATAATATTTAGTTAGCAGTAGTTTTATTGAAACAGCGGAGTATTACAATACCACACATGTAACACATTGACAAAAGGCTTTAGGCTAGAGTAAGTACATATATGTACGTATTCACCCCTAAAATTGACCCCCCATACTGCAAGGTTTCAATCAAGTGGCGTATTTACTAAATAGTATTATCTTATATCAATTCAGAATGTAAACATACTGTAGGTACACCAGCTGGGACATATGTGCCGGAGCCTTAGGAAATCTATTATATATGAATAAAGTTTAGGGCATAGTTAAAGCTTGAATAAAGGGATTCTACTGACATTCGTCATCGATAACCAAACTTGTCAACACTTGCAATCGTTAGGAATAATCCAAATGTATAAGAATCTAATTTAAAAAGGAAATAAAGTGAATGTTTTCAGCATGAATAGTTGTGTAGGACAGTGGAAGGTAAAGATGAGAACAGAAGGAAAAGTAAGCATGTGAGGGTAAAGAGATGTGATTCAGGAAATGAGGCAATGAGAGAATTCACAAACGGAAATAGGAGGTAGTTAGGTGTTAGTAGATTGGTATAGTGATAGTGGCAACCAGAGGAGTTAAATGTAAATGGTCGCATCTTCGACTATTGCTACCCGCTAATCTCGCCGAGATTGTACGCCAGATACGCACTATGGTTTCACAGCAATCACGACACTCTTCCAGAATGGAAATTGGCCACAAAATTTCTCCACACACGCAGAAATTAATACAATTAGTGATTTTAGTATTTGCGAAATGTGCGCTGCGCTGATAACACAAAAGAGACAATAGTTATTCATTAGTTCTAGCGATTCATTATTTATATAATCTGGTAATAAAACCAAATAAAGTAAATTCTGCGGTAAATATCATTAGCGTTCCGTCACACATTTACACGATGCACAAAACTAATCGTATAAGCTTAAGTAGATCAGCTATAGTATGGAATGTCCATTTCGTAGTATAGTGGTCAGATCAAAGCATCGCCGTGGGTTCGAGGCCGCACCTGTTACTCATTCGCATTCTGGTTAGTTGCAGGCGCTGCCATTTACAGTGGTGCAACGAGGAAATTTGAATCTTGTTAGACTTGTTTCGTGAAATAATTGAAACACAATACGGATAATTATCTCAGAGCGCTCTGCAAAAAACGGTTGATGCGCGCGTGCTCCGTATATATGTACATTTTTTTACGATCTATATATCCGTTTCTTATGTTTGTCTCATTGTTACTCTCTTACAAATGCGTGAGTGTATTACTTGATTGCCATCTACTTACCTACAACAATTTTGACTTTCATCTTCCAAAACATATGGTCATACTCAATTTTACTTTCTATCTGTTTTTGTCCATATTCTTACAGATACTCTAATTTTGAGTCCCAAAAACTGTATTACTAAATTGCAATAATTTTCTTTAAAAAAAATTTATGGTCCACAATGAGAGGTCTTTAAAAGGTTTATAATTCTCACAAAAATAGAAAAATCAAGAAAAATTTTGAGATGCTCTTTGGTTTTTTAAGCTTTTCTTTATTGAATCTGAGATAAGAGCAAATAATTATCTTTAATTGAAATTGTAAATAAAAATTTCAAAAATTGAATGTTGACTTATTAATTTAATAAATAAATTACATAAATTAAGATTGAGCATCCACATTTCTTGGAATAATATGAAATTAGGCCAATATTCCTAGAAATCTTCCAGGCAGCCTAAGAGTTGAAATGATACTTTTTACAACTATTTTTTTGCATTTATATAATGAATTATTTGGTGTAAGTTTATTTTTGATTTAAATTAAAGTAAATTCAGCAGAAATCAAAGTAGCTAAGAGAAAACACAAGAGTGCTTACAACACAGCAAATACAAGTTACAATGTGAGCTGAAAGCAGTAAGTCCTCAAAGGGAGGTGCAGAATAAGAGGTGGCAAACGTCCAAGTAATCTTAAGTTTGTGAAACCGCATACGGTGCTACTTGAGAACTTAGTGTGGTAACAGCCGACTTGGTAAACACATGGCCAGACCACAACTTCAACACTCGATGCTTTGTTACTATTATTCTCAACATTATGAGCGGAAACTTCTTACCAGATTCCTCCTCACACCAAATACTTCCATTATTATTATTATTATATACAAATTTTATAAAATATACCTTACACGAAATTCCATGTCACTACTCCGGATGCAGCTTTAACTTTACAAATCTTTGGACAAGATATTCCTTTTAAATTTTTATGTTCACAAATTATCTGATTTGTAAATTTGTTGGCCACTTAAACCACTTGAAAATATATTTATTAAACTAGTATAAGTTTAAATAAAACCGGAAAAGTAAATTATATCATTAATTTGACTAAGTAAATGAGAATTCGTGTTGGTGATAGGGAGGGGCGTCAATGAGGCATCGCTAACTGGTAAGAAACAACGTATGTTCCTAAAGAGATGAGGGTGCATTAAACACTGCACAAAAGTAATCCTACTCAATAAAATTGGTGTACGTGTCAATTTAATTCCGGACAAATGGGAGGCAGAACTTCTTTGTTCATTAAACAATTTGTTACGGGTGATAAAATAAAGTTTTTCGTTATTATTTTCTTTCGTAATTGTTTGTGACCTTTAGATACAATTACTACAGGGTGTTTCGCATATGTTTACTCAATCAATTCACGAAACAATTTTCGCGACCGCGCTTAAAACTGATTGAATTGTTTAACCTTGCGTAACGCCCTGTGCACAAGTTCGCATTCAATCAATGTATGTCGCAATTTTCGAAATGACAGACTTCTGAAGTAAATACACTGTTTCTCAAAATGGTTTGAACCTTTCATTTACTTAAAAATGTTCTTTCTTTATATTACAAAGAAAATCAGACTAGAAGCATTTGAAGTACAATATATTTTTCTTCAAATTATCAATATAAATGAAACTTTAATGAATGCATTTTCTTTTAGTATCAATGAACGCAGTAAAATTCAACGATTCTCCCAATATAATATTTATAATAGTCTGACAAATACAATAAGATTTGGGGCTTTCTTTGCCATCAAATAAGTTTTTTCTTTATTAATTTGGTAATAAAATAATCTATGGTGTATTTTACAATAAAAAGTGTCCATATTTTTACAATAGATACATTCAAAACAATAAGTAATTTTAAATTTAGTTCATATAGAAAGTATTAACAGAAATTATATGATAATTCAAAGGAAAAATGTTGTTAGAGGGATAAATTATAAATATGCATTGTTTCGTGTAAGAGATCAGGGTGGAATGGCCGGTCTCAATCGTAAATAGCTGATTAGAAGGGTAATAATAGTTAAGGAAACATTTAACTAATTAATTAGTCGAAGACTCTTTTTATAGTAATTGCAAATCCTACATATACTTGTGTCTAGTAGTTAAAATTCTAAACGCAACGATGCGCGCTTTCCAATACGACTTGCTGCTAATTAACTGATCAAGCGCTACAACTTGATTTCTTTAATTGCATTTTTTCCGCACGGAATGATACTCCGATGTTTGCGTCGTCTTTCTACTGTTCCACCTAAAATGGGATCCCTATTGCGATGTGGGAATGTTACTATTTGTTCATCAAACGATACGCACACCACACATTAACTATTTTACATATTTCTGCGTTCTTTTAAACAGTTTCTATTTATTTTTATTACTTTACAATTAACTAAATTCTATTTTAATTATTTTCATTTTACGTTCATGCTTAAATCATAAATTATAACAATTACAGATAATTACTATTCCATTTATATTTGAGATAATTTGAGAAATATAGTTGTATGTATTGTCTTATTTAGAGACTATGAGTGTTAAGAAGCAAAATCAACAAGAAATTGTGTTTGGCGTGTATAGCAATAGAATCTAGAACATCTTCTCACACGTGATCAGCAATTCGGTGTAAATTTTCACCAAATTTTAGCAATTTCCGAAGCAATCTGACTCACGTTTGTCGGTGATCGGGTGCGAACCTTCGCGTTCCCATGTGGCCAGTTGCATCGGTTACTGTTTGCTAAACGCGGCGTCTTTTCCACCAGGACGACGATCTAATCTGCGCCGCGACGCCGTCGACGCCAGCCGAATGAAGCCGAACAGTCCCAGAGGACTTACCGATGAGCTACGTGTTAACTTCACCATCATGCTTGTTTTGGTTTTATTCGTTGATTTCGTTCAACTGATTGTCTATTATCTGGATCATTTTTTTTTCCTCTTTTCTAGTATACAATCTAGATGCATGACTATTTTTTTGATATCCATTGTATCTAGACATACATATGTTGTTTTGTTTTAAGCACGCGTGACGCACACGTAAAACATCGCTTAAAATCGTGTGGAACTTGTATAAATTAACTCGAAAATAAATATAATATAAGGACATAGATATAAATGTTATAAATGAAGGTAAAACATTTTGGCACCGGAAGTCACGCGATTTTAAAAATTATTTCTTTCGTTTTAAACAGTAAAATAGTAAATTTAAATATTACGGTCCTGTTTTACAGTAAACATGGCCGCCACGATGCGTATACCCTAACAGTGCGGTCTCTCCCTTTTCTACAGAAAGCAAGACGCCAGAAATCGTAAGATAAGACGCCCGTGTCCATTGTTAGTTTAAGAGGGTGCCGTTATTTACTACACAGTATGGCGTCCCTGTTGTTATACCAAAACAAAACAATGCGTACTAACTTTGTTGCTTTGTTTTTAACAATGACGACAACAAACAAAACGAGGATAACATCTGAATTAACTTTTTTATTTTCAACCAAAAACGAATTTTATACAAGTTTATAACTTGTTGTGTTTATCATAAAATAAAAATTAACTATTTATTCGTAATGTTTTTTATTTTAATTTTAAATGCGCTTGGTATATTATTACCCTAAAAATACAAATTACTTAGTTAAATAAAATGACCATATGGTTCTCAAAATGTCATTAAGCAGTCGACGGAATCAAGATCTATGAAATAAATGACTGTCCCTTTTATATTATAGTCAAATCCGTATAAAATGAACGATTAATCAGTGGATATGTATATATAGCGTTAATATAACTTCATATCTAATTAAAAATCATCGATATTCTAGAGCACATTAGGTAATGGTTGGTCAGCTGCAATTAGTTCTTTTTTGTGTAATGCTGACTATGAACTAACATGCGATATGATTCTATAAATATGTAGGGCTACTTTTATATTTTTCGTATAAATAATCAACATATTTAGGGTAATAGAACGAAGCTCTTACATCAAATTTTTGATAATAAACAAACACCAATATATCGATTTAATAATGATAAACAAATAATAAAAATATATTTGCCTTTGACCTATCTTCAACCAATAATAATTTCATTGAATTTGGACAATCATGTTATTAATTAATATGGAAAATATACAAAATATCCATATGATTCTCAAGGTAAAATGTTACGCAAAGAACTAATGACCTGACTTTATTATAAATAAATTTGAAGATTCATATTATTTTTTAATAGTTTCATTCTTCATTTTGAAGCATGAACACTACTTCAACAGTAATTTATAAGCTTAAATCAAAATATTTAACATTTAAATATAATAGTTTATATTGTAAGAGAAGAAAGCATTTTAAAATCATTTATTTAAAGAAAATTTTGCATTTCTAAGAAACGAATATTGTAATAGAAAATTTAAAGAAACTATTTGAAAGTATTAAGATATTTCTTGTTTTTATTAATTTCATTTTTAAATATAAATTTAAAAAATTAATAATTACTGTTAAAATTGTATGTAACGGTAAAGAGTAATTTGGAAAGGGTGTAAGGTTTATCCTGGAGTAAATATTTGACGAAGAACAGTCCACATAATAAATTCCGTTTATCACAGCAATCATTACTCAAAAATAATTGACCAATACATCAATTCGTTAACATTTTCATCATTGTTACTGTTTACAAGTACAATCAAATATATTTCAACTGTTTCACAGTCGCAATAAACTCACACTGTTACATACGCGTTGATGTATTGCATTATTTACGCACAAATACAACATAGAATCACGGATTTGTATCCACCGGTGATGAAATACACATTTGCCGGGGAACACCGTGACATTTGTTCAGACAATCACGCTTCGAATAACTCACTTCTATCAACGAGGACTCGCTCAAGTGACGGTGGCATATCGCGCGGTGATCTGTCATACTGCCGACCGTTTCGTAATTGGGTTGCTTTAACGTACCCCTAAATATTTTTACATGTTTTACTGAATTACAGCTTCATAACAATGCTGCTGAAAATTTTACTGACATTTCAGTTTATCCAACATTTTTTCACTTATAATTTTAAGATAATCGATTGGGCTCTTTAAAAACTTTATTACAATATATGTTAATATCTAAAAACGGAAACTGTAAACTGTGCATCATTCGGAACCAATTATAGAAATAAATCTTTCAAAGTTATAAGCAATAATTTAAGCAATCTATCCGCAAATAATTCAACACTTGCTACACAAAATGAAAGACACATGTTGTGAAGTGTGAAAATTAACACGCAACGACTAGGGGAGGTTTTAAAGAATAATGTCTGGTAGACTTTTCGTTGTTTTTTGCACCAATTTAAATATGTTTAAATCGTAAAGTAATATCGGTGATGTTGGTAAAAAGTATAAGATGTGAAATGGGTGTTTCTAGTAGTAAATATGTAGACTTTTACGGTGTGCGGAGACGTGCAGAAGAAACAGTAGCCGATGGTGACCAGCGATTTACGTCCGGCAGTGCGTAACCATGACAACCGAGGGGACAACGGACCCTCTCAGAGGGACGTAGAGGTGTAAGGAGTAGGTGAATCGACGGACGCAAGCAGAAAGGTCAAAAACACGATTCCGGAAAAAAAATAACTTGAGATAAAAAAGTTGCAGAGGTCGATGAGAGATTAAGTCAGTCGTGGATACGAATCCAGCTTAAATATTATATGTTAGGGAATTTTCAGTCTTACTAAAGACTTACAACAACTTACCACTGCACTCGTATGAAACTTTTTCATCATAATATTTCAAAATTTCCAAAAATAAATATTAATAATATTTGTTCACCCCTCGAAAGAATACTACCCTGTTATTATTATACTACGACTAAATCCTACACATCTAATTTCCTCCCTTGTAACTGCATCATCCATTCTTCTGTCAAGAAATTAATAACCTCGGATAAAAATCCTAATTGCTACAGAAATATTATATTCAATCTTATACTGCATGTTTCTACTTTTGTTCTTGCTCATACTTTTGATCCGATATAATATTTAATCAATGGATTTCCAAGGAAATTAAACTTTCATTTTAGAACAACTTTTTTTCTCCTATTCTGCCTTTTTAAATCTCTCTATATTAAACGGAATCAATTTGTCTGCATATATTATCAATTAATAATTTTGAAATTTCTATATACGTTTGTTTCCTAACTTTTTGGAAAATGCAAAATATCTTGTAAACTATTTGGACTGTTAAATTTTACAAAGCAAATAAACTTATTTATGTATTAAAGAGAGTAAGTTTCATTTTTTGGAGTAGAAATATTATCTTTATTAAATTTATAGGTAGCGTGTGACATTTGGCATAATTTTGATTTTACAATTCAAAGAGTATAAAATCGATGAAAATTGGAAATATCTTGCGTAAAAAATAAATAAATAAAATGTATAGAAGAGTAGAAGTGTAGAAGAATATATAGCAAAAACTTGAAAATCATATAGGTGGATATATTTATGTATATATATGAAAGAAGACTTAAGACAACCAGTACATGTACCTATTCCAACATTCGCCGTTCTTTTGCTCGTATCTCATACATAATGCATCGTTCGCCTTATCCCTCCCGGCGTATTGAATATCTCGTTTGACGGTGGCACGCTGGTGGAGGATATGACGTCATCATTCATCACGGGGATTCACCCCGGACCAGCTGATGGCCGGTCCCAGGTGGCCATGCCCCGGACCCCGGACTTCACAACCATAGCTTTATACTATACTCACAACCCCGGAATACTAGCGTTCAAGGAACGAACCTCTGGAAATACAAGGTTATAGCGAAGGCGACGTTCCGGGGTTTTCTCAATGAAACTTTACGACTTGGTACGTGTTTAAATTTTGACCTTGACAACTTCAGAGATATTGTTTATTTACCATCAATTCATATTTACTACAATACAATACAATACAATACATTTTAAATCAAATAATCGAGTGAGCTTACAGTTTCTGTGTTCACATTTTCCGTTTGGTAAGTCAAATGATCAATTAGTCGAATTGTAATACAACGTAAAATTGAATCAGTATCAAATATAAAACATACACAGACCATCAACTTTCTAAGTAAATTAAATTCGTCTGAAAAACCAAAGTGGAAAAGCATTAACTAGATGAGTTTGAATTATCGAAACCCGCCCGAATAATAAAAGATAGAAATAGATATTTGTATGCAAGTAAAGAAGATGGGAAATCTGTCATGCAAGGGTCTTACTCTGATAGACATGTAACAAAACATATGCACGCGACCAAACAATCGCTTGGTCACGTGACCTTTCCAAAGGGGCTGTACGCCAACAAATTACCATTTGGTTACCGCAAGAATATATATATACATGCACTTTACTTTTAGTCTGATCAATTTTCCAAATTGCTTCTTACAGATTTTTATATAATTTACAATAGACTCACTCTTATTACAAATCAATGATTTATTGATAGAAAATAAAATATTGTAACAATTTAAAGAAGAAAAGAATATAATTGAATAAAAATTTCATTAGTTTGGGTGGAAAAAAAGTAATTCTTGTAGGAAATCCGAAAACACAAATTCAATTACATTGTAAATAAAAACAAGTAAAGCACAAAAATACAAAATGCAAAAGCAGTGATACCAACAACGGAAAAACACGATGTAAACGTAAACGTATAAACAGGGGTCTATTATGAAACGTAAAGAGAGCTCCCGGTCCAACACAAATTTATAATAAACAACGCGAGTGTTATACTGAAGATAAACAAAAATCGTTTTCATTGGGGGTGTAGTGTCATAAAAACGCTTTCCAGTTGAGTGACTTCTGTCAATCCGATTTCGGATTATGGGAGTCAACGTGGGCTAATCAGCCACCGCAACCAACCGTTGTTTCAATGGGTAAAAGAGCGAATACAAGGGCTGCTCTCGCGGTTATTGTGTAAACCGCTATATGCCGCATTCTACATGCCGCTCTATAGATCTGTATATACACCCGTGGTCATTATTAGCCTTGCTTAAATGCCGACAACCAGAATACTTTGTTTTATGAAAAGATTCATCATTTTATTGCTAATTCTATTATTCTTTCATCTTTTAACGCAAATTTCTCGCAATCATGATTCAAATCTTTAAGAAATCATTTGTTCTATTCAAAGATACATTATTATATTCTTTCCAATTTCTTTCAATCAATATTTGGGAAATTAACCAAAATTAATGCATTATCTTAGTAATTTGAACTCTTGCAATACATGAATATGACTTAAACGAAAAATACTTTGTTTAATCGGAAGATATATTATTTTATTGAAATACATATCTTATAATCAAAATTTAAGAAATTAGCCAAAAGTAATCCCTTTTTGTAGAAATTTGGACTCCTACTAAAGATTGATTACTTATTTAGTAAATCTTTCAGAATACGGTTTCAATATGAAAAACTTATGATAACTGATAAAATGTATTTTTTATAATCAAAATTAAAGAATTTAGCAAAAATTAATTTATTATTGTAGAAATTTGCATTCCTGCAAAAGTTAGAATACTTATTTAGCAAATCTTTTAGAATAATACCTCAATATATTGTGTTAATTTTTATGTTTTTAATTTTATTATTAAAATATATATCTTATAATCAAGAATTGAAAAATTCGTATTCTTGCAAAAGATAGAATACTTATTAAGCAAATCTTTCAGAATATGAACTCAATATGAAATACTTTGTTGAATTATTATTTTCTTTCTGCTATTGAAATACATTTCTTCTAATTAAAATTTGAGAAATGATGCTTAATTTTAGTATATATCTTTAATACTAAATACTTTTAACACTTCTTTAAAAAAACGGTCAAAATATAAAATATTTTGTTAAATAAATGGAAAGATAAATAAATAATTTTGGGAATTCGCATTCCTGCAATCGCTTAGATGTTAAGTTATATTTCTTATATGTTTTTTAACTTGTTTATTCGTATAATTGGTTAATATTTATTATAATGATAAATATGAGAAATAAAGCAATGAAATTAATAATTATAAAAAAAAGAATGACAATAACAATAATAATAAATATTAAAGATAAGATTCTCTCTCTTAACAGTAGAGAGATCTTCGCAAAGAGCACACCATCTACGCAACTTTTTTCCGTATCTATATCTGTGTTAGTAGCAAGAAAACGTAACCCCCAAGGGATAACATTTTGTAACCATCCCTTTGCTATCAACGCTCCGTAAGCAGCTAAAGGAAATTGTAACATGGTTCTGAACAAGACAAGATTCGCTACCGTTATTACTATCACTAGTCCGAACTACATTTCCGAAATAACTAACATTTTGTATACAACGATTTCAAGTAATTGATTCGAACTTACCTGTCTATAATTACAGGATCTGATGGTGTTTCATTTCTATTTCCACAGCTCTTCTTATCACAGCATCGACTGCAAAAATAAACACATTTATAATTTACTAAAGTTTTCTTTAACATGTCACAACTAATGTAACAATAGTTATTATAACAATTAAATGGTTTTCAAAATATACTTTCTATTTTTGTTTGATGTGATGTATGCTTATTTTAAAACACTTTCAAACATTTTAAAGCTATTAAATTTTAAGTTCTGTTGACGCGTTTAAAAATTCTTTTCTTAAAATACTTAAAGAATATGTATTATTCTGCAGTTTTATATACAAGAAGCCATTTTCGTCTTTAACAATAAATCTATACTTAAATTTATAAATACTTGTATTTTAATTATCGTATAGTATTTATACAAACGTAAACTTATGGTTATAGTCCAAAAAGTAATAGCTTTAAATTAAGACGAATATTTGTAATTATTGTACAAAGCATATTTTTGAAATGAAAATTGAAAATAGATAATTAGGGTTGTATTATAGATGTATAGGAATGAAGGAAGTGTATAAAGTATTGCAAAGGCAAAAAGGATTAAGGTATAGCGTCGTGGCGCGGAAGGCTCGCACAATAAACATGCAAGGAGCGACGCGCGTTGCGTTGAGATTGGCGAACAAAGGAAGAAGAAAATGCGCGGAGAGTTGTAGACGCCAGTCGGGGAGTCTCAGACTCCCTTGGGATTGGCTGCCTGCGCCTGCGATAGGGGAAGTTATTTTAGGGTTCCTTTCTGACAACATCATCTACGGAACACTATACTATAGTCTCCCCTTACCGTAGTGTTTCATCGTTCTCTGTCATACCTTTAGACTTATAGTTTGATCCTTATAACTTTCTCTAAGAAATATATTACAAATATTTTATTTGTTACATTTCATTACAATAATAACATTTTTTTAAAGTTTAATCTTTTATATACATACGTGTATATAATAACAAATACTTATAATAATCTCACAAGACATGAGACATAAAACCAGAAATACTTTGAAGAAGAAGAATCTAGAACAGTTTACTTATATGAAGTCGGGTAACATGAAACCACAACTACACTCACAACCATGACGGTAAAAGATAAAAACGGTGAATGTAAACCTTCCCGCTTTCTTGTAAAATGACTACAGCTCAGTTGTAAAGTAGTTGCGCAAATGTACATGGGAAGATTGTCCATGCCGTAAAGACAAAGAGAAAATGTAACGAGAGAATAAAGGAAAATAGAAGAATAAGGGAGAGGATGTTGATAATACTGAGAAGAATGAAAAGTGCTAAATTTATTTGATTTACTACATACCTGCACATTACTTCGTGGGTTAACAATACTCGGCACATTTCAGGGTTTTTATCCTGACCTTCGTAGATGATTGCCTGAAATTCAAAATTATATATTAATCATAGATATAATTTATGTATCTTTTATGAATTATGCGTTAAAAATAAGATAAGAGAAAAACAATTAGAGAATGATATGAAATGAATTTCTGTATAATAATAAAGGCATATGAGTCAATATCTATATGAAACATTATCCTTGCGTAGTAGCAACAGCAGCATGCGTCTCATAATGAAAACACAAGATTACTATCAGATTATAACCAACGGCTTTAGAACCCTAAACAGTGTTGAAGAATTGCTCAGCGTGGTTCCATCAACAATTGGGATCGAATGGCCTTTCGAGCTGGTATAATTACCCTGCTTTACCCTGGGTAATCCTACTATTTACCATCCCCCACTAAAATTATTCAACCCCCGAACATATCTTTAAACACCCTTGTGTTGTGTAGTGACCGTCCGCAATGTAGGGTAACCAAACGAAACAAACTCCTCGGCTTTACGATGCTGGGATTAAGGTGCCTTAAGTTAAACCATTTGATAGATTTTTGTTTAATTGAATATGTAACAAGGGCACTAGTCTTGGATTTGCTTTGTGCGCACATGGATCAACTTGGATTTAGAGTGACCGGCGAGCAACATGTGTTTTGGATAAAGAAACCATCTGAACTTGCGATTTGGATTCTGTGTTTTGCCTTGTAATATTTTTGTTTTGCTTTGTGACGATTTTCTCGCTGTTTTTCGTGGACACTGATTTGTTTTTCCACGGCCATGTATCGTAGGATTTTACGGAATATATACGGATTTTGAATAACATACGTATGCCACATAAATTAGTTCTTTCTTTCGATTTTACAAAAACTTCAATGTTTCTACATTCAATTTAACTAAGCACATAAGTTTATATTCATTTCTTTGGCGTCGAAAAAAAGACAATTTATTTCCTTAAGAAACAGTTTGAAGAAAGACATAAAAAGTTTGTTTGATAATTCTTTACTTTATTCGAGTTCATAGTATTCAGAACATGGAGGTGCTCAGAGCGTCGTTACACCATCGGGACTCTATTGATGTCCCTCTGGAACGTCGTATCCCGGACCTGGGACCCCGTCGAAGCGTCTAATGTCCCCAAGAGGAGACGTAACCTGACGCCCCGGGTCCCTACGCGACTTTTCATCTTTATTCCCGAGGGAATTCGCATTATTATTATAAATAAATCAACGGTCAATTGCACCAGCCTCCATTCCAAATAAAAATTATAAATTTAATTTTTTTAAAAATATAATTATGCGGTTTATTTTAAATTGCACGAAGGACGCGTAATAAAATATTTAACATGATAATAACTCTTATACGAGTTAAACACAAGTTAAACAAAAAAAAAAGAAAGAATTATTCGCGTAAAGCACAGTAGCGGGTAACAAATAGTAAAACGACCTGAACAACAAAAACTGTAAAAAGAATAAAAAAGAAAAAAAAATGTGTTGTACCGTTTAGGGTGGGTGTGCAGGCATATTAAACATCACAGCGGCAAAAGTAAATAAAACTTTAATTAACTATATCAAGCCTAACATTTGGTGTATTTCTACATCAGTTTTAATTTACTGTTTGCAAAACTTCCAGAAATATGTAGTTTTGTTTTCTTTTGAATTACATTAAAGCGTTAAGTTTTTTTTATTAAGATGATTTAAATACATGAATTTATGAAAAAATGTAATTGATTAACGCGTAAGATTCGCTATTTTGAATGTCGATATTAGCGTTGAAAACTTTATGATACCACAACGTGGCCTGGCAATAATGCGCCTAATGGATCCCAGGGGCCCGGCGCGTGGCTGGCCGATTGACGGCCACCGTACCGTTACTCCACCGCGCCAGGACACGCCATCCTGGCTATCCATTACCACACTTTTTAACATGGTTTATCAATTTCTGCATAGCAATTCGACTCAATTTCCTGTCGATAAAGATATTATGATAGGTGAATCAAAAAATACGAGAGATCTCGCATTGTAAAACCATTTCGGAATTATTTATTATTTATAGTTTAATTGGAAAATAATGCCACTTTTGAATAACATTTAACCTGTGAATTTTTATCTACGATTTTTATTTTATTTTGCTTGTTAAAGGTTTTTATGCTTAATTAATTTTTCATACGCCATCAGCAGTGTGAATTAAAATATTAATAATTGATGAATATATATTGGTGCGATAAATGTAACTGTTTGTTTATTTATACAAAAATTTATATTTCAAATTTTATATTTATCTATATAATATAATCTCAAACAAATTAATATCATTAGTTACAGACATTTAGTTCCGGGCGGGTTAAGAAGATATAATAAAACAATGAGATATAACCGTGATTTATAGGACAAGTAATTAGATTCAGTTAATTTTTATGCATATGATATTGAAAGGAGGGTTTAAATGTGACCAGTTAGAACAAGCACGCATGTGATTTTTTGTTTCGCAAATGTTTCTATCGCACACATGTGATCCAGAGATAAAAGCAATCGTTTAGAATTTTAATTATGAATTTTACGTAACACTTTTTATTTTTCCGTTTTGTTTTTATGAACGTTTGGCCCAAGGGGAAGATTGATGCGATGAATAAAAGAGCTGGAAATAATTTGACAAACTGACAGCGCGATAGACAGCCATTCAAGGCGATTTTATCGAACAGACTTTTTACATTGAACCTAATCAGAAAAGCCGTGAAATATATTTTTTTTTTGTTTTCGTTTTTTTGTTTTTATTCGATGACTATTTTTCAGTTCTGTCGTTTGACTATTTTTAAAATAATCGATTTAAAATGATACGCTTAGCAGTGTTCGATAAGGGTTAAAGAAATGCGAAGTAGATACCTATACGTATTAGTATTAGGTGTATTATTGTGTGTAGGTAAAATTATAAATCACTACTCGGCAATGTAGTAAAGCATGTGTTATGGTCGGCTTGTCGTATTTTACCGGAATCCGGTATAGTCAATTATCAAGGATTTATAACCAACCGCGATGGGTACGGGTTGCACAGGTGCTGCCTGGAATTAAGCCACATACGAGTATACTACTACCTATGCGTATATGTCACATGATCATAGACATTATAGACGACTACTAGAGATCCTTATATTTATTAGCCTTGCCTTTATTTCTAATAAATTTTACGGTACTTATAATTATATACAACCAAATTTCAACTGCAAGCAACATCTTTCAAATTAAAGCCTACAATTTGCGTTATTCAGGACATTATAAATTGAATTAAAATAAAACTTTGAAAAGAAACTTTATTTTTTATATATCAAAAATAATATGCAAATTATAAGATAATTTTGCAAAAATCTAATCAGAATTTGCAGCTCTTAAACTGAAACTTTATAAAAATAAATTTAATTATTTTCTGTCGTTAGAAAAAAATATATCCAGTTTTCACAGAATATATATATATATATATATATATAT
>CM008239.1:1398915-1417401 GCA_002278615.1 Pogonus chalceus | reverse complement strand
TTAACTCATTCGTGAACTCATAAATATAATTTATTTTTTTATATGATAAAAATGGTTGATGTGGATATTAATTATTACTTTTCACTTATAAAATAATATATTTTTTTAAAAATTTGTTTTAAAAATATGTCTCATATTATCTGTAATAGAATAGTACAGTATAGTAAAATTGAACAAATAAAGTGTAAAATAAAAAATCCTTGTCAAGAGTTCCGATGTCAACTAAATAACGAATGAAAGTAGAAAACATTTAAGCGACAATCTACGTTTTGTCGTTAACTCGATTCATTACAAAAAGGAATTAAATTCTTCAAAGATGAAACATCAGCTGGTGTTCCGGGGAACCGGGAAACTGGGAAACTGGTAGCAGAAAGAGGACACCACAAAGGGATATTTGTGACAGATCTTTTGCTCTTATTCCAAGTGGAAAAAGACTAAAATTAAATATAAACTCTTATATTAGTCTTAAAATGAACTAAATAATAAACATTTCGTTTAAATATGAAATGTATTTATATTATTGAAATGATAAGATACAATGGAATTCAAACACAATATACTAATAAAAAATTCATGGATACTGGCACAGTAGGAAAAACTTTGTGTTGTGAAAAATATTTCTACGTTATTATTGTTATGAATGATACAAATTTCATTCGTAAATTTATTTTTATTATGTGAAAAGAAACAAACTTATGAATTTTTCATAAAAATATATTCATTAGAAGTTTTATTACGAATTTCGTATAACAATCATTTATATAGAATGTAACAGTTAAGTTTTCATATAAAATTAGTACCTAAACATGATAATAAAATAAAAATATACAATACGTGAAATGAAGAAATAAAAAGACAACACTATGTAATATCAGTGAATTTAAATGTCAGAAAAGTTAACCCCTTGTATATTCTAGCAGTTTTCTCACTCTAACATAGAAGAACTCTTTGTAAATTGTTGATCTCTCTCGGGTTTTGTAGTGTACAGAGTGTGGTAACAATAGTAACGAATGGTATACCGCAGGCTGGTGTGACACTCTTACAGAAAACATGCTCATACAAACTAAGTAAATGTATTATATATTTCAGTACCGTACCTTCTATTTTATTCAAATTTTACATAGTATAATTAATAAAAAATTACTTCTATTACTAAAAACTGAAAGTTAGAGACGAAAAAAGAAATAAGTCTTCAATAATTGAAGTATTCGCGAAAGAAATTTCATTTCTCCAAGCAATTTATTAAGTAAAGTTTCGTGTGGTAAATTTAAATAACAAATAGAAATGGAAGTTTGTACAAAGAGTGAATAGAAAATCCGTGGCTCAGGTTTAATTGTTTGCATCATGATTGTTTATGGCGGTAAAGGTGGCTGCGTGATTAATTGCGAGTGAAAAAATATATACGAATCGTAAATCAGCAAAGGAGTTAGAGGATTAGTAGGAATACTGATGCTACTAGTACTTCTGCCATGAACAGATGTTAGAGAAAGATACCAACTCGATGGCTGGATGGTTGGATGGAGGAATGGTTTTGTCTTTGGAAATGTGCCTTCATTTGAATTTCGCTTCATTATCTTGTAGTACTTACTTACCGGCACCATTTCAATGTTGTTGCTGTTTTAATTTTAATTCGTCGGAGAATTAATGGACCGAATGAAAAATCACGGAATTTTAATGTATTTCTTTAAGGTAACACCGTTTTATTATTTATTTTTTCCTTCCGCCCAACAAATAATAATAATTCAAAGGAAAAAAGGGTAAATTGTGTATCGTAAACTCAACCACAGAGAAACACAACAAGACATCATAATTCCATGTAATTTATAGCGACTTTACTGTACTGGAAGCCTTGTTTAATGTTTTAATTCTTACAACAGACAATGGTATAAGTACATTTTAGTTTTGTTGACGGGAACAACATGGGATTTCTAGGATATATACTTCAGGTACATATTCTGCAAAATGGTTGACTCTGAATTGTAAATTTATTGATGAAACAAATTAGTAAATAAAATATATAAAAAGTAGAAGAAGAAGGAAATAAATAAATTTTCCATTATGAAATGTTAAATTAGATGTATGATGTTTGTATTCATAAATAATGGGTAAAATGAAATAAAAAATTGAAGCAACAGAAATGTGTTACAGAATAAAGTAGGGTGGTAGGTAGATAGGTAGATAGGTAGGTAAAGAAAAGAAAGAAAGAAAGAAAAAAAAAATCCTAATAAATATCAAGTACGATATGAAAAATGGTTGAGGCGCTGTAGCGTTCAGCGTACACCAAGTTGAACCGTATAATTCACTGTCATTCTATCATAACTTTCCAACTACCTTTATAATCCGGATAATTATTAAAAATAATCCTTGACAGCATCGTCATTACTCCTATCGCGTTTAATACCAAACACAGCATGAGAATTTATGATTTTTTCGCACAGCAAAGTGCGACAAAGACCGAATTATAAAAAACCATCTCCACCTACAACGGACTAATGACTAGCAAGAACGAGACGCAAGACATATTATCGCTAATTGCGCCAACAATAACTCTTCCCANCATTTTTGAAATTTATAATAAGTTATTGGTAAGATATAAAGCCACAAGGTGTATAGGTGTATGTATGTATGTATATTATGAATATTCGTCTTAGGTTGAATTTACTTTTGATAATACAACAAACGGATTCAATTTGCTTTTGCGACACACAGATTTCAAACTACTGGACAAGCTATTGCTATTACTATTGGTGCACTACAATAGAATTTCCTCATAGAGCAAATGTTGGGAATCTCAAACAACATATATCAGTATTACGCTGGTTCTCTATAAAGGATTAAAATAGGATATGCTAGAAAATACACGTAAAAGCTTTCGGAATCTCGTAATGTGTTTTGTGAAAGACGTATAGCATATAGAATCCGACTTTAAAACCCAGCGTGTATTATTGGCGCACACTGTGCGGAAAAGACCACGGGTTCTTAACCCTTTGTGCACTGAATTAGTTTTGTTGTAAAAAAACGTTAAGTACTACGATTTATTATTTGTTTGAAAATTGCAAAGTAAATATTAGTCTACAAGTGCAGTATACTATAACTACTCTATACTTAAGAACTTTTTAAATAAATATTTATTTATTGTTAAATTGTTTTCGTTTAACGATATATTTTATGCTAGGTATCGTTTGATGGAACTTACTAATCAATATTGTTTTATATCCAATTATAAGACCACTTAGTTAATGGACGCTGGACGATATATCCATTCTAGTATCGATACATACATATATTGACAATCTATATAGCGATAATCAACAACAATAAATTTTTAACTATTTCCAACGAGTAACATATCAATATTTCGTTAGAATTTAACGATATGAAATTCTGGTTAGAATACAGTGGAACATGGAAACGCTTTCGAATAATCTAGTATAGTTGACTATATGGCGTTACCGCAAAAAAATTTGTTAATTCGGGTAACTTATTTACGTCACGAGCGCGCGCTTAAAAGTGGTTTTTTCTGTGCGGACAAAGGACTTTTTGGTCGTGTGGTCGCTTCAAGAGCACATTGTTTTCAACAACCAACTATTACGTTTTGTTGCTGGATGCTACGTTGCGAGATGTGGTTACGTTGAGAGATTCTCAAAATAGACGTATTATTAAGTAGACGAAGTGACTTTTTTTTTTTTTTCAACATATGCTTATATATAAAAAATATATATTTTATATTGTTCTCTTTACGTTGGTGCATTGCAAAATTAATTTTATGTTCCAAAAAGGGTAGAGTGAAATTTTAAAAAAAAGTTCTATTACTGATAAGATAACGGACCGTTATAATTTGTCCTTCAGGATCCCTTTTAACAATTCACATTAGCATCTCATCTTGTTGGCGTCATTACAACACCCTCACACTCAGTATAACATGTTCAAGAGAAGGAAAACGGTTGCGAGAACGAGAATAGAACGACAAAAACTATGTAATATAATTCTCGTCACAACGTGGACGCATTTTGGTTGGTCTGATAAGCCGTACACATCGGCATTATCGAGTTATTTATTCGACGGTAAATCTACGTGCTCAGAATCGTGGGTTATTTAGCACCTAGGTACCAAAGAGACTATTCGCGCGTCCTGCTACAGTCTCAACGCTACTGTTGCAGGACTTCACAATCGACGGACACCCAACGATCATAACAGCGAGCGAACGAGCCAGCGAGCATTCAGAGAGGAATACCCTTAAGCAAGATATATATTAGATATTAGAATATTTAGACTTTATAATTATAAAAGACGTGTATTTTTCATTAAAATATGTTTGAAATAAATAGAAATAGATATTAAATGACTATATGATCAAAAGTAGTGGAGTATAAGTCGACCAAAATCTTCCATAAAATATTTATAAGCAGGGAATTTTTAGGGGAATTTATTTTTATTCTGTAGGGAGTGTTTTGTGGAACGTGCGGTTAAATATTTTGTGCGTTGTTTGAATTTCTTGTTACGCCTCTAAATATAGAGTCGTGCGTGAATGATTTTATTGAACGCAACATGCCTTTAGGTTGTCCCGTTGAAATTATATCAAATTTTCGGGACACGATATAAACGTGTGTGTTTTTATTTTTTCCCTTGCACAAAAATATTATTGTTATTCGTGTATGTGCTGAATACATGATGACAAAGTTTCCTCTTTCACAACTCTTATCTTTTATCAATATAATTTTCTTTGTATTTCTTGAAAAGAAAACTTGTGTATATCAAGTAAATTAATACATGTCAATGTCAATCCGAATTCCATTTTGAGATTGATAAAATTTTCATTTGATTATCAAGTAAATATACCTTGGAAGTCTGACGGAAAATATTTTGACAACCTATGTTTACGAACTACTATCAGCGTGATTAATTGATTTATAAAAATCACGCATGAAATTTCCGTGAAAACACTTCTTCCATATTTTATCTTTGTTATTGGAACAACAATAATAACAACTACAACAACAACAACATGAAGAATTGCAGTAAATTGTATTTGAAAGTATATAACAAATGGAAGATTATTAAATATAATAAACCCTTCCATTCGAGAAATATGTTGAACAAGTTAAAGCACTGAAGACATCATCAAAGTTCATATTGAAGGAAGCTGAAATTCCGTGCTAAGACGAAAGGTACATGCAAATCAGTTGAGTCGTGTTGAGGCGGCAGTGAAAGAGCATTCGATGTCATATAGTAGTCGGGAGTACATGAGGGTAAATGGAATGGGTGACAACCAACAACCAAATAGGGGTGATAGGGGTGGTAGTAGTAGTAAGTTCACCCCGGTGCGATTTGTAAGTTGGACGTTTTGAATTAAATTTAATAGTCGAAGTTTGCGAGTAAATCACGGAAAATCCGGACGATGCTAGCGCCCATTCCCACTTCTGTTCTTTGCTTCTAACACTCTATAGTACGTAGGAATATGTTCACATATCACTATACTCGTATGTGTGTGCTGTGCTGTGTGCTCTTTACCTCTCCCGAGAATACAGACGTGTGGATATTTGAATATCTATAGCATTACTTGTTATATAACCTCTATTCTACGTTATGTTTCTCTCTATGCAATATCTAAATTCTAAGCACACGCTATTGCCTCCTACAAATATATATCTATATCTATATGTACTATATAAATAGATACAAATAGATGTTGGAACTTTACATCTGAATTAAATTAATTCGTTTCTGTTGTTTCTACTAATAATATTATTCAAGTTCATAATCATTTTGTTCACAATATACTTCACTTTAATCAAATGATATTGTTGCGTGTTAAATAGTTTATTTTATCAATGATTTCATCAAAACCTTCATGGAAATATCATATATTAAATTGTTTCTATTTGATTTATATTGCTTTATGTTTTTCTCTTTTTATTTATTTACAAATTGATTTACTTACTAATGATTATTACAAATATTTAACTGCAAATTGTAATATTTATCATATCAGACATAAACATACATATAAAAAATATTTATAAAAAATAAATTAGGTTCTTACCTAAAAATATAGATAGTAATTTGATAAAATGAAAATATTTAGAGTTTCAGCTTAATAGCTGTATTATTTGCTGAAATATTTGAAAAAACTAAAAATTTCTACAAATTCCTGCTGCATAACTAGTACTATTACAAAATAGAACCATTTTTATGCAAATTTTCTCGTAGAATAAAGGAAAAATATTATGAAATGAAAACTTTCAAAATTTCAGATTAATAACTATATTATTTCTTGAAATATTTGTGACAAAGTTTATAAAAACTCCTGCTGTATAATCTAAGTATTTTTATAACTTTAATAAATAATATATAGCTGTAAAATTAAATTGAGTTTTGATGGAATAGAAATATGATGAGAATTAGTTAGTAATTTATAGAGCTTTTTGAATACAGAAAAGTACATAAAAGTTATAATGAATTTAATATCTGAAAGCTTTTATTCACTAATAATATTTTATGTTTAAAATTTTTTCGAACATTAATAATTGGTTATATGTATATTGAAATAAAATTTGAATGTAAGAAAATAGTGAATGTAGATTTTAATAATGCATGATAAGTTATGTTATTATTATAAACCGATCAATATTTGAATAATATACAAGTATACGCAGGAATATATGTAAATTATTATATAATACAAATAATTTAGCATATTGTAAACGGTATGGTGGTATACGCAATGAAAGCAAATAACCAAATATTAATTAAAACAGAATAAATTTTCTTTAGTTAGAATATACGATGTCAAATATAGAATGACATAAACATAATGAAATGCAAAGACATTAATATTTGATATTTACTCAAAGTAAACATAGTAAACAGTGTGAATTTCTATAGCTTCAACCGACACTTTACTTGAGAAATTTCATATTAATTAACTAATTAATTAATTAGAATGTATAAATTCTACATGTACATACAAACATACATAACGTATAACATATAGAAATTAACATTGCGCTTTTATTTCTAAACATATACATATGTTCAAATATTTGAATAACATCTATCAAAAATTGATGTATATAGGATATATAACAGAATATCAGAATTGAGTGTATAAAATAAACTGCAAAATAACTAATAACACGCTTCGATAAATTTCTTACAAAATAAAGTGTGATAGAACTTGATATAAGCTTTGCAAGGAAATATTGCGATGGAAATTAGCTTTCACACAACTGCAGCTTATTTATCAATATTTTATAAAAATATTTCAACATTTTAAATTAAAATTTAAAACTTCTATTTCCTGTTATACTAAGTTATTTTAATTTCATCAGTAATAAAAAAAAATTCGGAAAATTTGGAATAACTTTAAAACAAGTCATTAAAAACTTTTAAAATTTGGTGGAAATAATAATTATTCCAATATTTTTGTTGTATTAAATTTTAGTTGAAATTGATTAATAAGGAAGGAAGGATAATTGGTTGATGTTTTTTTTTTGTTTTGTTCAGCAATTTGAATGCGTTTTAGTGCTTGTTGCATTTGAATAGAAATGAAATTGTATATTGAATTAGAATAAAAGCATTATTATAATATGTCCATTAAATCGAGAGCAATACAAGCAAAGAGCAGGAAACTTATGAGAAACTTGTAAAGCCGTTGCTAAATGTCCTGCCACAACATCAATGTACACTGTTGGTTAACTTCTAGATCCAATTTGTTGTTGAACTACAGTAACAGCAACAGCAACAACAACAACAACAACAACAACAACAACAGCACAACAACGGACAACAATTTAACGCTTTGATCTTTGTGTTTAGTTCGTGGTGGCCACGATTGGAAACCGTGTAAATTCCGATTGTACAGCAAGTCAGAACGGAACGTGAACAAAGGTTGCATGAACTCAACCATGACTTAACTTAGATCAATCACAGAACTTACTATTACCAATCTTACACATAACTTACTTCTATCTACACTATTATTGCATACGTTGCTCTAACTTAATTCGCCTTTCAATTAAAACGCTCTATCAACTAATAATAAGAACTGAAACAATTGTACTAAAACTTAATGATATTAATAAACTGCGATTTCAACACATTTCAGTAGAAACACGCAATAATTTCAACGTTATAAGTAAAAAGTATATTTCTAAATATGGTTTAAGATTTTCCGCAGAACGTAAAACGTATAATTCAATCGGTTTCGGGTCTAGGAGCACGCTACCTATTATAGATAAGGATAATAGAAACTGTTCCCCGCTCAATTATAGATATAGCTATTGATATTTTAGGACGTTATGTTTATAGGTTCGTTTCCTCGCTTGCGGCACTGAATAAATTTTCTTCAGGCGTGCACACATGGCCAACAGGCAAACTTTAAGAAATAAAAAAAAAATACGAAATTTATGCCATGCGATATACATTACGTTACCCGTTTATTTTATTAATAATAACTAGGTCATTGTATTTTATTTTCATGTAAATCAATTTTTTATTTTCACTTACTATCGGTCATCGACATCGACTCCTTTTAATAAGATAACATTTCATTATAAAGACATTCCAATTACTATGTCTAGTAACGAAATATTTATTTAAGTAAATGATAGTTAAGAATCTTGAAGGAATATTAAAAGACTGGTGTATTAATAATAAAAGAAAACACTCTTTTGTAAACGTATGAAAATGTATTATTAATAAAGGTATTTCCATGGAAATTCAGCAGGAATTACGTTGATTCTATTGTTCCTGAAAAGTGTGCCAATAACGGAAAGACTTAACTTTATTACCAGGGACTGAATACTAAAAGATTATCTTCTTTTGTACAAAGGAAAAACGACAAAAACAATGATAGAAAACGAGACGATGAGACGATATGACGATGAGAAGAAACCCTGAATAGATCTTTATTTAAAATAAATTCTTATGAAATACAGAGCTACTTTTCAAACACATCTGCTATATCTTTTATTTGACGAGCCTGTTGCCGCTAAATTAAACTCATATACCTTAACGTAGTTGAGAAAAGAATTTTTAGTTTCCATATTGAATAGGTCATGCTGAAAATATTCAGAAGAATAAGTTTTTCTTATAAAAGATGATAATATATTCACAAAACTAGTTTAATAAATTAATTTAAAATTGTAAATCTTTTATCGATAATGGTAATTTAATTTCATGAATAATTGAAAAAAAAAAAATAAAAAAGGATAATTCATTATGTTAAAGCAGTAAGCTTTTTATTTATCAAAAATCTTATCATAAGGACCATTTTAACTGGAACCATTACAGGATATTCATATGTTTCGTTATCGCATTGAGTGCATCTATTCACCGTGTTTGTAACTGGTAAGTGGTAAGCACAACTACTACTAACACGAATCCAAAACATTCGGTTATTAATCCAAGTTTAAAACGAGCAACTTGTATGCACTGCGTCCAGTGCGAATAATTTATTACCGTTTTTATCGGTTAAACGGGCGGTAAATTCGCACGTGCATACAGCAAAAGGTTAACCGAACCGGTTGAAACGATAGCGCACCTCCGGTTACATGGAAAACACCTTCACCCTGTTCAACATGTTGACCTATTAATATATGTTTCAAATTATTTCAATTTTAAATAAATTATTTTTCTTTTTTGCTTTAATACTTTCAAAAAAGAATTAATAATTACTTTTTACATTTAAACGTTTAACAACTTAATATTTAAGTGTCTGCGAAAGGAGTAAATACATAATTTAAAGATTATAATTTACTGTAACAGACCATAAAGTGCTGTTTCAACTTTTTAAATAGTCTAACTTTATGTTAACTTGTTGAAAGTATCATAAAATTTTGAAACAAGTCATAAAAAGACCATTAAATTTTCGATCATCACAAATATTTGTTTTTCAATGACATTAAATAACCAAAGAACCACTTAAATTATACTTTATATGTATATATTAGTTATAACTTATGCAGAAATACTACTAAAATATAAAACTAACTTTAAATATTTTCAAAAGCTCATTGTCGTTCATGTGAAAATAATTTGTAAATGGTTAAAGTTTGTTTCACTAACATAACAGAAAACGCAAAAAAAAACAAGGATAATAAACAAGTTTCAATATTCATTGTTGTATAATTAGTAATTTTCCTATCAGGCGAGAAAATATAAACAAAAACATTTAAAAAAGTGTTCGCTCGATGGCATGGCTCATTAATAAAGTATATGTATAATATAATATAATAGGAATAGCAGGATGGTAGAAGACAAGAAGAGATGATGGCAGCCAGTGGTCTGACGTTAATATTACTCGTAAATAACAACAATTAATTATAGTGAAGTTTCGCTCTTATTAAGGAAGTTAGCGATGCATTCAATATGAAGTTTCATGCATTTTAAGTGTAATATTTTTACAGTGCTACAAGGATGTATTTTTAAGAAGATTAAAATTGAATTGAAATATAGGTTGCTGGAAAAAGCACATCCGTTTAATGAAAAATGCTTTTTTTTATTTGTTATCATCTTTCTTTTTACCACGATATTTCGCACATTTTTCTTCCCTTCATACATTAAATTGCATTTTCATATTAAGATCAATTAATCTTTTCAAATTTATACCCTTCTAATTTTTATTTTTATAACTTTATCTGAAATTAGTAAAAGTTTCGTCAGATAAAAAAAAATATAAATATTAAACAACTGCGGGTGAGTTTTTATATCAATTAAAATCAATTAAGAAATTTCTAATTCGAAATATATTGAAAACAAAACATGTTTTATTGTTAGATAGTATTCCTGAAAAATACGCTGTACAAAAACGAAATTTAATTTTATAAACTTTTTATAATAAATAATAATCAATCAAAAAACATGATTTTGCCGTC
The DNA here is from genome assembly GCA_002278615.1 of Pogonus chalceus. Classification (NCBI taxonomy): domain Eukaryota; kingdom Metazoa; phylum Arthropoda; class Insecta; order Coleoptera; family Carabidae; genus Pogonus; species Pogonus chalceus. The sequence goes on along the minus strand of CM008239.1, from coordinate 1,406,524 downwards.
TAAATTCTACTTTATAATTATTTTGGAATGAAGTAAAAAAATATAATATAACTGAAATATAAAATGAATAATTTATAATAAAAAAAAGGTAAAAAATGTATCAAATATCAAAATAATAACAATGCAACGTTGTATAAAATCATAAAAGATTGATATATTTCCTGACGAAGCCTCGCTAAGAAATATATAATCAATCATTATTACGGTATTTGAATAAAAATGACAACATCTATTTACCATACATCAGTTGAAAATCAGATAATATCATTGACATGCACATTTACTGAAATATTAATTCTATAAGTTTCTGTTGCAAGTACCTATGTGTATATATGCCATTAACTTGTGCTTGCTATGGTTTCTTGTTAATTACGAACAGAGAAAATAAATAAATAAATAAAAGAAGAATAAAAGTACGGGTCCCGTATCAACAAATCCTGCTACAGCGCTACAGCAGAAACTGCTCTTAGTAGTTCTTTCACTTTCCGTTTCAAGTAAAACCTGTAATGGTGACAACAAATTGTCGAGAAATATCGTAGAATTAGGTAAAAGGAAATCGTGTGGTTGCATTCGTGTGATAAGGCAAGCAGTGCCGTGCAATGGGTTATTTCATGCGTGTTAAAAGGTGTCACGGAAATATATACTTTTCTATCGTGTATACATAAATACCAAAATTATGCTTATTTCAATTTAAATGACTATTTACTAATGTTAAATTGTTTTCCAACTACTTTGTAATGAAACTTATCTACTTATCTTATTTCTAAGATAAAATCTTTTTGATTGAAAATTTAAGAAGCTTATATGAAACAATTTAAGTAATATTAATCGTATTAAGATATCTAATTACAAAGTGTTGTAGTTCAAGTGTATGGTATGGATTTTGAAGACATTACGATGCATTTTACTTGATATGAAAGTTTTCGGTCATGTTGTCTACTCGTACTTAAGAGTTCGCTGGGTTCTCAAGATAAACATATCGTTTGTTTACGGAAACAAAGGAGGTCTGTTTACTCAAGTTTAACTTACAACTTGCCTTAGTTATTATAACGCACATTTGCCTCTTACACTATGATTATTAGGCATCTGTTGAATACAACTGACAAAGAAAATACAAAGTTACATTGGTATATTTTGATGTCATTCGCACTATAGTGTCACACAAATCATGTAGTATACTTGACCGATTCAGTCAATGTTACAAGTACTATTGTATAAATGGCATTCGATGATAGTGTGTGTGTCTGTGTGTATATATGTATATACATATATGTAATAGCTGATACATAACATATCACCCGTTCATCCATGTTTGTAGGACATATTATATAGATATGGTGTTATCCGTCATGTCGTTTTGCTTGTCGAACGCAGGGTGTCAAGTGTTACAATCCGATTTATATCTGTTGCTGCAAAATGTGCTGCAACAAAGAAGATTTATGCTGCTCAAATGTCATTTCTCTGTTGGATTTTAACTTAACATCGACCACCACAAAAAGATATCCATAGAATCTCATTCTATTTCCAAAAATATTATCATTATCCTTTTTTATAAAAAGACACTAAAATTTCAATTAATGACCAAATCTTTTTAGAGTCTGAAAAACCTAGCTCTAGTTTTCGACTTTCTTAGAAAGTTATTCATAAAATCCTACTATATTTTCAAAAGTATTATCATTATCCTTTTGTACTGAAAGACCTTTTAGTAAATTTCAATTAAAACCAAAAGTATAACTTATGACCAAATTTTTTCTGGGGTCTAGAAAACCTAGCTCTTATTATTGACTTTCTCAGAGAGATATTCATAAAATTCTACTATATTTTCAAAAATATCATCATTATCCTTTTGTACTGAAAGATTATTCAGTAAATTTCAATTTAAACTAAAAGTATAACTTATGACCAAATTTTTTCTGGGGTTTAGAAAACCTAGCTCAATTTATTGACTTTCTCAGAGGATATTCATAAAATCCTATTATATTAAAAAAAATATTATCACTAAGAGACTCTTAGTAAGTTTCAATTAACATCAAAAGTATAGAAAATCTAGTTTCATTTTTTGATTTTGTCAAGGAGTCAGTTAATTTCTTCTATATAACATTTAAGAATAAAAATAAGTTTGCTTATTTAGTTAACGATGTAATAAAATAATTAAAAAAATAATTTTATTGAATGACAAGAACTTCATTAAATATAAGATAATTGAAAGAGATGCAGCAATAATAATTAGAAATAAGGCATATCCATTAAACGGGAAATATAGAAGATAAGCAGAGCAAAGCATAATATAATTACATTAAATAATTCTGTATTACATTACTTTGCCAATTAGAACCGCGAACTTGGCATTATAACCCTCTCATTAGGCCTTAACTAGCCTAGTATATTTAAACCGTAACACCTTGGAAGAGAGATATATCGCAGCTAGTTACACTCTGTTCACCATTTTCTTGTATCTGGTTTGATTTCTTATTTAGTACACTAACGAGAAGATATCATTTAAACGGTAATGAGACTGGTTACTACTACCGGTAACAGGAAACTTAGGTTTATGTATCACTTTTGCTACGGAGCATGAGTTAACTGCTGTAAATTGGCTGCTTTATTACGTATTACAGGGATTACATTTCTAGAAATCCAATGTTCTATATAAGATAAACATATTTTAACAAGACACAGATTTCATGAAAATTCTATGAAATAAATTGATATTTAAATGTATTTTATTATTGGCTGTTGTTAGCAGAAATTCAGGATATGTTTGGAAGCAATAAAGGAGAAATTATTACACTGATTTCACAAATTTTATTGTGAACAGAACATTAACTATAACGAAATTCAATTTAGCGACACATTATTGAAAGCATAAATATCTATTTACCAACAGAAAGTAGTTCAAGCATATCGAATTTTATCATAAAATAAATCTTTATAAGATTCTTTTACATAAATACATTGAAAATAACAACATTCAATGATGCACGGATATGACTATTATTATTATTATTATTACATATTTTATGTATAAACAAGTAAAAGTACGAAAGATTGTGAATAAAATATATAAAATGTAATAAAATAAAAAGTAAATCTAGAAAAGTTTGAAAAATATTTGTAAGAAAAATGACGTAAAAGGGAAGAAAAAATTTGTAATGGATGAAAAGGCGAATTCTTAGAGACAAGTACAATGGTAAAAGTAGAAAAAGAAAAGAAGAAATAACCTGATATTGGGGTAAATTCGCAAGAATTAAATTTAATTTTCGTGTAGCGGACAGAGGACTACATATAAAAGTTTATTTTTCAGCCGGTTCCCTTCTGGTTATTTGAACTTTTTCCACACAGCTGTTATTTTATTATCTGTTACAGATGACATTTTCAGTTCAGTTGTATATATCTCGTACGTATCTCGTGAAGATGGCCAACACGGGAAATAGGTGACGGAACTTCAAACTCAAAGTTCCGGCACTGGAAATGAAAATGGTGGGGGTGCAAAACTCTTTTGTTAAATATCACAGTTAATTAGTTTGTAAGCTTCAAGCTTTACTGAAAAAAAAATTCATGTCATGGAATTGTTTCTTTTGTCAAGCTCTTCAGCAAGCATTTAACAGTATTAGAACAAAGGATTTTTAATATTAATGGCACAATTACTGATTGTGCATACTTTTTAAATGCGCAAGTACAATATTTGTTTACTTAATAGCATTGTAAACATTTTCTCTTTTTCATTATTTCACTAAGGCGACAGATACTTCATTATTTCATTAAATTTAATTGATTTCAATAAAAATATAAAATAGTCTTACCAATAGTTGAAAGGATAAAGGATTTTTTTTTACCTGAAACAATAAAAAGTTATATATTAGTATTTTATTTCATATTATAATGGTCACATTAGTTTTAATAATGCTGAGTAACATAACTATGTAATAGAAAGCTTTTTATCACTGAAATGGATAATCAATTTCGTCCTTAAGTATTTCCGTGTTTGAAACGAAAAAAAGTAAAACATATGAGGTCACTGGTGTTACCGGGAACAAAACGTTATACTGAACATTGAGTTATTTGAATCGTTTAGGCTAACAAATGCCTTCTTTACCACTTTCGATTGTCTTTGCAGAGAATTTCAATTGAACACCCTTGAAATTAATACTAGTACCACCAATTCTTTTATTATTAAATACAATAAAAATGTAACGCAATAAAATATGATTATATAGTCGAATGCATGTAAGAGACATATTTTAGCGCAGATATGTGCAGAAAAGTTTACAAGAATTTCGACTCATCAATTTAAAAAATTTCGCCCGAGTGTTTCTATATCGAAAAGTGGTTATATTGTAAAGAATTTCAGTCAAGTTGATTGCAGTTGTTGTTGTAGATTTTTAAAGCAGAGTTTTAAAAGTTCTTGAAGTAGTAGCGAAGTATTTTACGAGTTCAGTTAAGAAATGTGTTTTCCTTCACCGAGTATTGGCTATAACTGGCTTCATTGCTCCGTATTCATCCGCTTCAAATTGTTTCATTGAATTTAATTGGATTAAATAAAACTTTACTTCATACGTACTTGCTTATTTACTTCAAAATTTACTAAAGAAATATTAAACTAATTAATTTCTCAATTATTTCTATTCTTTAATAAATTGAATAAAAATTCAATTGGAAAACAATTGTAGGGTAAATATTGGGGTTATGCAGACTATGAAGATAGCTTAGTTAGATAATATAACAGAAACCATTAGCACGGTAGGCTAATATAACAATGGCAGCTGGACGATATCCATGTTATACAGCATGTACGTATCATATTAATGGTTGCACACTTTATGACATCAACGTAGAGTTCCGCTCCATATCGATTGTGCACCGATGATTTATGGTGATTATTAAAAATGCATTAGTTGCACGCATGGATTGGACTCACCAATTTATTGTCACTTTTATGTAACCCCCGAACATTTCATTCGTAAACTAAAATTTTATATAATCTTGCTCTTGGATATGACCACGTTTAGCATCAACACGATGCCAACTAAATGTGCAACTAAATGGTTGAGCTTAAGGGTGGAGGGTTGAATTTGTGAGGGTGGAAAAATCCATGATGTGGACATATTTTACAGGTGGATGCCAATAAAAGCAATGTAAATGCAAACTATACTATACTGTACTACATATATCGTATGTAGTTTAAAAGCTCAACTTAAATTAAATATAATAAATGTTTAGTGATTATATTTTATAAGAAAATATGTAGTCCAACTCTGGAAATGGCACATTTCAGGCCCATTTACGTCGAATCGTCGATTTGCAATCGTTTTGAAGTGTTCACGACTGAAATTTATATTTGTCCAGTATAAAAAAGCCAAAGAGAAAAATGTACCCTTTTTGATATCGTACAAATTTTTTGGCTCACTACATTTCTAATTTCTCACTTGAAAGTACAACGACGGCATTTAATCGATAACAAAACTTGAAATACATTTCATCACAATTATATATGTATTCTTCAACATAAATCTATATTCCCTAGACGTGCGATTATTTATTTGACTATAAAGTTTTTTTCTAGGTGAATGTACATTAAAGTTACAAACGACCAACGACCAAGGACTTTGTGAGTTAAGTAAGTTTAGAAGTCACGTTAAGTCAGTAAATTCCACGTAGAGACACTTTAATTTTGTTTTTATGGATCAGGACGGACTAGGTGATTCGTTTGGAAAACAAAGCGACATTAGAAAAAAGTCAAATTGTTACTTTTACACACACACATACACAGGATAAAAATATTCATATATATTTCAGACGAATTCTAGTTTTTTTATCCTTATAATATTGTAACATCATCAGTTTAATTAAATTTTACTCAAGTCAACTCAACAAAAACCTAATTGATACATTAAAGCTGTCAAACTTTATATTATATATAAAACATGTTTTTGTGTAAAAACTTTTCATATATAATAACATACAATTTGTTCAATAAACAAATGTTTTTGTCGTTTATTTTCAAAGAAACTTATTGATTTTGAAATAGGAGAAATTCCCAAATGATTTATTGTTAGTTACTCAAATGATACACACTAACTATAAAGTTATTTGAAAGGTTTTAGTGCTACAAATACTAATTGAATTTGTTGATTTATAAACTTTACTAATTATGTGTTCATGTTTATTATTTTCAAAAAATAGAATTGTCTAGTTAATCTGTAAAAGAAAGAAAATAAGTTTTGTAATGTAATGTAGATATACAAGATGAAATGGTGGATAGTAAACAATGCGTGTATGAAAGTCTGAAGATGTTGAGAATACGATAGTATTCTATAGTCCGTAAGGTTAATGGTTAATGGAGAGTCATTCAGCCTAAAAGTTTCCCACAAAATAATTACTTACAGTTCCTTAATATTGTACCTATGTAACGTCTTGTAACAAATAAATAGCCCGGAGTCATTTGAAATATAGAAACGACTACATATACCTACTACATACAAATAGAAAAAAAAAGTTATTTTTCCATTAAGATATTTTAATAAAAATAAAACTTATGTATGTATTTGAAGGGTAGTTTTTTTCTGTAATATTTATTATAATTGAACAACAACGTAAAATAACATTTTACAAAGTTGTGTGTCTGTTGTAGAGTATATTCTGTGTGTTAAAGTCCATGATAGAACTAAGTCTAACATTTCTAACTATACTTTGCTGGTGTTTTGGCGCATCTAAAACCCCAGGGGTTAACTTTTAATGTAATGTAACTTGTTAGGGATCACATACGAGATGGTACATGTATGTATGCTACTAATGACATCTACTCACGTTTCATTTATATATACGCATTACACTACTTTTAATAACTTCATTTTTAAAGATAAATTGAAAAAATTATGTAATAAAATAATATTTTCTAATTTATCGTAAAGTATACAAATTTATATCCTATAAAAATTTAAATAGCCTTAATATTTCGGTAGATTATTAATATCAAAGCATACAACCGAATACTTGTTTAATATTCCGGTATACATTTTTACAGCATCATAAATTCAAATTTCTGTTTTACCACAAAAAGGTGATACTTTTATTAAAAAATTACAATAGCCTTTTTTAATATCCTCCGTCGAAAAAATGCCAAATAAAAAACCTAAACAAATGCTTTTATCTTCAATTTTATGTCAGTCTGATCAACTCATGTCGTTGATCTAGATAAATCATTCATTCATTTTTATTTTCTAAATTAAATATTAAAACTATTGCTTTAATGAAACTTTGAAATAACATTCAATTAATTCTTTTGTTGTTATTTATAAATACAATGCTTGCTGAACTTTTTAATGAATGTATAAATGAATATACATATGTTTTATGTTATAATTGTTTGGATAACAATGGTTAAAATGAAAACATATTTCATTGGATGTTTCTATATAGTTCTCTGAATAGTTAACAAGTTTATCTCATTGTAATTCAATGGTTTTAATAAACATTTTATAATTATGTTTGTTTTATAACAATTTAATACAATTATTTTTGTTTATTGGGCAAAAATAATTATACATTTACAAATAAATTTACAATTGTAAAACCGGAAAATTAATTTAAATCGTGGTTAGAAAATTCC